>KZ073283.1:77972-106273 GCA_002091845.1 Anopheles cracens
GTTCTAGCGCTTGTGGTTGCTGTCTGTAATTGCACTTATGGGAAAACCGCCGTCTGTGTGTGTGTGTACGAACACTGGAGGGACGACGTCCCTAGATGCACCGCACGACTTTTCCTTTCTCACCCCGGCCAATGCAATCGCAGCCAACGCTGCAACGGCGGCAAACGACTTCCAAAGTCGCGCGCCACCCCGCCGGACCGTGCGGTTCGGGTTGGAAAAGAGGTCGGCGTCAGCTTAAAAATGACTGAAGCGATAAAAACATATGAATTAGTGCCAATTAGAGTGCCAATAAATTGTGATAAACGCGTATAGAGTTCTTGCTGGCTGGCTGGCTTCGCTGCTGCTGTTGGAGTTCGTATATGTGTGTTTATGATCGCGCCTGTGGGCGAGATAAAACTTGTGCACGCTCGCTGGGAGCCCGTCCCACCCGTCGCGCGTTTGCACCCTGCCGTTAGGAAGTTACACTCGATTTAGAACTCCCGCAAAATTGAGCCCAAACCGTGCGGTTGCGGGACATTGCTGGATCTCCGGCCCCGGGCCCGGTTCCTGGAGAGTGGATTAAGGAAATCGCACACGCATGAGCCCAATCAGAATGCCGATCATGACTCATCGCAAATGAAACATTCGCGAGCATCGCTGATAGCACACGCCCCACCAACATCTCCACTCCTGGTCCACTCGAAGCAGTGCGTCTCCTCTCATCCCTCTCCGTGAAGCAGCGTACGCAAGAAGTGATTTCTTGTTTATATGCAAATATGTTTAATTTATCGCTCAAAAAACGCTGGCGCACGATCGCGGCAAATGTCGTGGAAGGGAGGGTCGACAACCGCCACCTCCAGGTTGAATCAGAGTTCCTCCTCCCGCTCCGAGAGATAACCAGCGCACTACCATACCGGGACGATCATGCAAATGTTCCTCTTCACCCCGTCGTCCGTCGTGATTGGATAGCCGTGAAAAATCGTCCTAGATCTTGACGGCACCGATAAGCGAGCGTGAGCGAGTTCGTCCATATACAGTCCCACGTGCGCGTATCTTTCGCAACACCAGTTGTTCTTACACAGCCCCGTACCCGCGCCCGGACGGCACCGTTGTTCGACGCTGTTTCCATTTCCATAAATCCGCACACCGTGCCGCTTTATCGCTCGTGCAGCGTAATAAAAAACGCGGACGCGGACCAACGCAGACAAGGGCCATTCTCTCCCGCTGCAGGCAAACACACACTCGTACTCTACGCGCAATCCGATCGATCCCCGGGTTGATATCGAAAGAAGGAAAGATTAAATTAAAGCTTCCCCGCTGCCTCATGTGTGTGTGTCTCCGTGATGCCATTCGTGGTTGTGGCGACAGTTTTGCGTACATTCGCCGCCAGCACCATCATCATCAACGAGCAGCAGCAGCAGCCGCCTACGCAGATGCGACCGAGGCGAGTGGACCGCAGCAAGCTGCAGCGTCATCAGCAGCGTGCGTGCTGATGCAGGGCCACTACTTAACGGACCTATTCGGCCGTACCGGGGCATTCAAATCGAGCTCCGGTCGCCAAACGGCAAAACATCTGCCACCTGAGTTGGGCAAGGTGTTTCAATGGGGATGAAGAAGGTCGTTGCAGTGGAGGGGACGCGACCCAGAAGTCGGAAACCAGTGAACAGCGCGTCGAATTGACCGTTTATTGGTTATTTTTAGAGCACGAAAAATGATTCAATTTTGAGTTGTTCATTCATCGTTGTTTGAAGAGCATTTTATAGGCAAAAGTAATAGAGGGTCTTTTCCAATACGCTGCTCTGTACAATTTTGAAAATAGTTGAAAACATAGAAATACTTCCTAAAATGGAAGAAATTGATTCTTGTACAGAGAACTCTACCTATTTTGCTCCTAGCAGTTATAGCTGCATCAACCAGATATTCCAAAGAAATACTTAAAAATAATGGAACATATCGCAAGTTTGCAAGCCGATATTTCAACGTCCTCTCGATGAGCACAAACATCAACCCATCGAACATTCCCAACACCAACTAATTTACTCCCGCTGCATAACGATTATCTCCCAACGTGTTACGCCGTACACCCAGCGGGTCACTCCCAACGGGGACAAATTGTAAACTAATGTGTATTGCCGAGAGGCGTACAAATTTGCGCTCTCCGTTCAATCGGAGCTAAAAAACGGAGTCTGGGATAGGATAGGCTTTAAAAATCGATCGCTGTTGGTCTCGCCGGCCCGGCCTCGGGTGTGAGACTATGTACACACACACACACCCCTCCCAGAAACACACACACACATATTTATTATCAACCAGGGTGTCTCATATTATCAGCCGTTGGCAAAGCAAGGGCACCGGGTGTCGGTGAGTGAGTGAATTTTCAATTAATATGCAAATCGAAGTGACTCCCGGGCATTCCCGGGCATATCATCCGGTTTCTTGAACGGGTGGGCGTGGGAGGTCGGGTGGTTTAGGGTTCGATCCGTCGGCTTTACCGGTCATTGCCAGCGTTCGTGTGACGCCTTTCGGCCGTCCGGGATGGTGGCAACCGGAAGGCAACGATGCCTAATAGACTTTGTAGTAACATTCCGAAATGAAAACGTGACAAGTTCTCCGTTTGCCTCTCCGCGCTCGTTGACACGGTTTTTTTTTTGCTGTGTGTGTTAAGCGTGTCGGAGCGTTTTATCAGCAAAAAAGCGTGACAGGCTGCAAACGTCCCGAAAGCAACATCTCGGATTGGACACATTGGACAAGTCTACGCAAAAATTTGAATGTACCCTTCGGTACACCCACACTCAGGCGGGTTCCAGCTTCTTCGGCACGGGTTCTTTTTTATGTTTCTATTGTTCCCGGAGCGATCCAAATCTATCCGCCGTCCCTCCCTGATAACACAAAGCCACCCCCTCGTTTAGATGTAATTTTAATTAAATTTGATGACCGAACGCATAGCGAAACCCTTCGCTTTTTCCTTTCACGGTTCGAGGTTCGGCCGTCGGGACGCCCGTCATTACTGGGCACGGGGCTCTGATAGGTTGGGGGATAGATTTTTGTGTTGGATAGATTTCGAACCCGGGCCCGAGACGAAAACGCCACCGGGACCAGCGAACTGAGACGGGAGGTTTTCTTCTTATGTTTCGTGTCGGTTTGAAAAATCTACTCACTTGCACACCGTTTTTTTTGGTTGCTGCTGCCTTGTTTATTTGACTCCAGGTACGTCCGTGAGGTAGTTTCTTGATGGGTTTTTATGCTTGGTCATGTTCCGGACCATCCCGTTCAGCCGGGCAGATGACGGGAGCCGCGGGTTCGATAGGGAACCGTGAATAATGTTACCGGCCGGGATCGGGTTTTAAGACGGTGGGTTCTCACTCTAATTTTTCACTCCTCTCCCCTTTCTTCGGCCGTACCGGGGCATTCAAATCGAGCTCCGGTCGCCAAACGGCAAAACATCTGCCACCTGAGTTGGGCAAGGTGTTTAAATGGGGATGAAGACGGTCGTTGCAATGGAGGGGACGCGACCCAGAAGTCGGAAACCAGTGAACAGCGCGTCGAATTGATCGTTTATTGGTTATTTTTAGAGCACGAAAAATGATTCAATTTTGAGTTGTTCATTCATCATTGTTTGAACAGGTTTTACGTAACGCGCGCCGGAGGCTAGAGAGAAGCAAAAAAAAAGCCGCACGTTCTTATCGAACCGGAGCCGGCCAAAATCAACCGATCGCCAAGCGCGGACTAGTAACATTCCGAAATGAAAACGTGACAAGTTCTCCGTTTGCCTCTCCGCGCTCGTTGACACGGTTTTTTTTGCTGTGTGTGTTAAGCGTGTCGGAGCGTTTTATCAGCAAAAAAGCGTGACAGGCTGCAAACGTCCCGAAAGCAACATCTCGGATTGGACACATTGGGCAAGTCTACGCAAAAATTTGAATGTACCCTTCGGTACACCCACACTCAGGCGGGTTCCAGCTTCTTCGGCACGGGTTCTTTTTTATGTTTCTATTGTTCCCGGAGCGATCCAAATCTATCCGCCGTCCCTCCCTGATAACACAAAGCCACCCCCTCGTTTAGATGTAATTTTAATTAAATTTGATGACCGAACGCATAGCGAAACCCTTCGCTTTTTCCTTTCACGGTTCGAGGTTCGGCCGTCGGGACGCCCGTCATTACTGGGCACGGGGCTCTGATAGGTTGGGGGATAGATTTTTGTGTTGGATAGATTTCGAACCCGGGCCCGAGACGAAAACGCCACCGGGACCAGCGAACTGAGACGGGAGGTTTTCTTCTTATGTTTCGTGTCGGTTTGAAAAATCTACTCACTTGCACACCGTTTTTTTTGGTTGCTGCTGCCTTGTTTATTTGACTCCAGGTACGTCCGTGAGGTAGTTTCTTGATGGGTTTTTATGCTTGGTCATGTTCCGGACCATCCCGTTCAGCCGGGCAGATGACGGGAGCCGCGGGTTCGATAGGGAACCGTGAATAATGTTACCGGCCGGGATCGGGTTTTAAGACGGTGGGTTCTCACTCTAATTTTTCACTCCTCTCCCCTTTCTTCGGCCGTACCGGGGCATTCAAATCGAGCTCCGGTCGCCAAACGGCAAAACATCTGCCACCTGAGTTGGGCAAGGTGTTTAAATGGGGATGAAGACGGTCGTTGCAATGGAGGGGACGCGACCCAGAAGTCGGAAACCAGTGAACAGCGCGTCGAATTGATCGTTTATTGGTTATTTTTAGAGCACGAAAAATGATTCAATTTTGAGTTGTTCATTCATCATTGTTTGAACAGCATTTTATAGGCAAAAGTAATAGAGGGTCTTTTCCAATACGCTGCTCTGTACACATTTGAAAATAGTTGAAAACATAGAAATACTTCCTAAAATGGAAGAAATTGATTCTTGTACAGAGAACTCTACCTATTTTGCTCCTAGCAGTTATAGCTGCATCAACCAGATATTCCAAAGAAATACTTAAAAATAATGGAACATATCGCAAGTTTGCAAGCCGATATTTCAACGTCCTCTCGATGAGCACAAACATCAACCCATCGAACATTCCCAACACCAACTAATTTACTCCCGCTGCATAACGATTATCTCCCAACGTGTTACGCCGTACACCCAGCGGGTCACTCCCAACGGGGACAAATTGTAAACTAATGTGTATTGCCGAGAGGCGTACAAATTTGCGCTCTCCGTTCAATCGGAGCTAAAAAACGGAGTCTGGGATAGGATAGGCTTTAAAAATCGATCGCTGTTGGTCTCGCCGGCCCGGCCTCGGGTGTGAGACTATGTACACACACACACACCCCTCCCAGAAACACACACACACATATTTATTATCAACCAGGGTGTCTCATATTATCAGCCGTTGGCAAAGCAAGGGCACCGGGTGTCGGTGAGTGAGTGAATTTTCAATTAATATGCAAATCGAAGTGACTCCCGGGCATTCCCGGGCATATCATCCGGTTTCTTGAACGGGTGGGCGTGGGAGGTCGGGTGGTTTAGGGTTCGATCCGTCGGCTTTACCGGTCATTGCCAGCGTTCGTGTGACGCCTTTCGGCCGTCCGGGATGGTGGCAACCGGAAGGCAACGATGCCTAATAGACTTTGGAGCGGGCCTGGAATGGAGCTAGCGTTGGGTGGATTAAAGGGAGATAAGCGAGACTCACTGCACCTTAATTCCGTGCCGAGATCACACGGCACACGCCAAGCAATGGAAACGTGTTCGTCACGACAGACTCCATGCAGGGCGGTCGTAGTTATTGAATGACATAATTTGTAAGTTCATTGATTGTGTGTCCTTGTTCTAAATTTCTTTGTTCGGGCTAGAGGGAAAACTGTGAAACGAAACTTTTCAAATAAGCACATTTTGAACCTGAAATTTAATGAAATTGACTAGATCCGTCCCATCCACCGCTCGCAAGCCACGCACAAGCCATGCTTTCTTCACGCAAGACTTCCCAATTCAGCAAGCGAGTTCGGTCCCGTTGGACGCTGTCAACAAAATGACAGTCGTTCCTGCGCTCCCCCATTACAACGTGAACCACCGATAAAAACCATTTCCAGTCGATTGGAGACATCTCGCTCTAAGCCAAGGTTTGCTTCCAAGCGGATCGAATCCAACAACAGGCGATGAAGTAAGGAGCGAATTGAAGGGAGAAAAAATACTTACAACTGAATCGAACACGGATCGTGCACCACCTCATTCTGATCCGTTCTTCTTATTTCCCCGTTGGCCACCCACTCTCTCTCTCTCTCTCTCTCTCTCTTGTTCGTACCCCTCCACAAGTCCAACAGCGGAGGTTAGTACATCAAAACATTGAATTATGATTAATGGTGTGCCATTTTTTGTTTTCCTCACTCCCCGTACTGCTTCCTTTCCAGCTGCTCTCGCACCATCCCATCGAGATGATTGTGTCTTTATTGATTTCGAAAATATTCCGTGGAATGTCACACCCACTTGCGACGGATGATTACAGTTTCCAGGAGATCCGGCCGGGCGTGCTAGAAAACGCGAACTGTAACGCGTACGGGCGCAAGATGGATCTAGCGCGCGCGATTGAGAGAAGCACAGCGTTTTCGGTGAACCACGCCAACGTGGCGCGGCGGAGGTGGTGTTTTGAAATGTTGTTATGTTCGGTTGCTTTTTTCACGTTCACAGCAGCCACGTTTATGTCACTGACGATTCAAGCGATTCATCTTGATATTGAACGCAATAATCCAAAGTTCAAATGCTGTGCCGTGTTGGATGGGATGGGGGGCAGGGCAGAAAGAAAGGTGTTGTTTTGTTTAGAGCCCCAAGTCTGCAAGCAGTTTTACGGAGCGAAATTAAAGCCATTCCATACCGATGCATGCTTTAAATACAATCGCTCGTAAACTTCGAAGAAAGGATGAACCGTCCTCTCCAAAAACCTTCATAATTTCCTATGGGACTTGGGAAGCAGCAAAATATGATTTCTTTGTGTCACTGAAAGCCACTACCTCTCGGAGCGTGCTCGGGCCATCCAGCATGCCAGCCATCCGTCGAACAGGAACATGCAGAAGAAGGTGTCCCTTAAAAAGCGTTGGCAAACATTTGCGCAATAAATTCACCGTGTGCGCATGCATCGTTTGCAATGCAAAGTGCATTCACCAAGTGCATACACACACGAGCACACGAGCTAGAAACTCATCCATGGTGATGTACGCAGGCGGGTTGCTGAGGAGAAAATGGGAAAATAACGATTTCATAGTTTCGTAGTTGCGGTTTCCGCAAGACGATGCTGTGCTTGCCTCCAAGCACGCCCGGAAGAACCGATCCTGCTCGTCTGAGAGGTCATATCACTGGCGTGACGGAACGTTGAACCGCGGACTCGGAGACCGACATAAACACACTGTCAATGTTGCTCAATATTTGAAGAACTGTCGCATCCAAACTCGACTCGTTCTGCCGGCGGCAGCAGGGGGAAGTTGATACGCGCTGTGTTTTACGATCGCGGACGCGCGCGAGCGCACACACATGCTCATGCAACCCTCCTCCAGTGCTCCCATTCGGCTGGAGATCTCTGGACGAAGTTTGTTCGAACCCATAAAAGGTGCAAGAAACAAATCATCGCACGCCAGGCACGGGAGACAAGAAAGAGAGACCTAGACACATGATGCCACATCACTTGACAGTGCCACAGTCGGTCACGGCACCGGTCTCGAAGACTTTACGCTCTAATCGTATTCCAAACCCCTTCCCCCGGTGGGGTTCGTGTTTCACCCGGCTCCCCCCGGTGCGACCCTGCGAGAAAAATATGATAAATCGCCATTTCGGTCGGCCGATGTGGATCAAACAGTGATTGATTGTTAATAGAAATCGTATTTTTACCCAAGTCTCCCCTCCAATCTCGCCCTGCACCATGGCTGGGGCAAATCGGATTTGTGTGATAGATTTTTGAGAAATCAACTCCACACATCGGTCGTCGTTCCACCGGGCGGAAGGAACCAGGGTCGGCAAAATAAACCATAATTTGAAGCGAACCGTCCCTCGCACGAAATCTTTGCCATCTTCGCTCCGGTTCGGCTCGAGTAGGTGGAAGTTTCGGTATGAGAAATTGCTCCTCTTACAGCATCGCCCGTAGGTGCACTGAATCATCGTTTGGGGGGAGGATCGTGCCCGCAAAGCGATAGTTAAGACAAACTGTCACACTTTATGCAGCTCGGTAGAAGAAGCAGGCCTCACAGGCCTCGTCTACCAGTGCGAAGGAGAAGCAGATCGGGTCGCGCTATTTTTGGCTCCCAAGTCCCGTGTACTTATGTGCGCGCGTAAGCGTTAAAGGATGCATAAGGATGCTGCCGCTTAATGATGGACCGACCGGGCCATCTCGGGGGAAGTTTGAAAATGTAGCTCAGACGTAAATCATGCACCGGGGCACGTTCGACGTTGCGCGGGAGGATCATCTCCACCGGCGTAGTCAAGATTGTCGCAAAAAAACGGATGAGGGCGATGTATCGATTTTAAAATAGCACCTCACACACACGTACGCCCTGCGAGCGCCATGCGATCGATGATCCTAATAGAACGCTCGTGACAGGTCATATTTATCTTTGATGAACGCATTTCGGACGCAAGCCGCGGCCACGTGGTTTGGGGGATGGTGGCGTGATCAAGGTGGGTTCGGAACGACCACTTAAGCCGAGCTTCTCCACGGGCAGCGCGTGACGCCCGATACCCGAACGCCGCTTAATGAATCGAGGGCAATTAATTAAGAGAGACCCCGGCGCGCGCCGAGCTCGGACCAAGATGGGGGGCCGGATCTTTATCGAGCGATCGGGGGAGAAGAAAATCGTGCCACTATCACCGTGTGAGTGTGAGGTTCACAGTAAGCTAGCTGGCACGAAGTTTGGTTTTACGTAACGCGCGCCGGAGGCTAGAGAGAAGCAAAAAAAAGCCGCACGTTCTTATCGAACCGGAGCCGGCCAAAATCAGCCGATCGTCAAGCGCGGACTAGTAACATTCCGAAATGAAAACGTGACAAGTTCTCCGTTTGCCTCTCCGCGCTCGTTGACACGGTTTTTACAAGCCGATATTTCAACGTCCTCTCGATGAGCACAAACATCAACCCATCGAACATTCCCAACACCAACTAATTTACTCCCGCTGCATAACGATTATCTCCCAACGTGTTACGCCGTACACCCAGCGGGTCACTCCCAACGGGGACAAATTGTAAACTAATGTGTATTGCCGAGAGGCGTACAAATTTGCGCTCTCCGTTCAATCGGAGCTAAAAAACGGAGTCTGGGATAGGATAGGCTTTAAAAATCGATCGCTGTTGGTCTCGCCGGCCCGGCCTCGGGTGTGAGACTATGTACACACACACACACCCCTCCCAGAAACACACACACACATATTTATTATCAACCAGGGTGTCTCATATTATCAGCCGTTGGCAAAGCAAGGGCACCGGGTGTCGGTGAGTGAGTGAATTTTCAATTAATATGCAAATCGAAGTGACTCCCGGGCATTCCCGGGCATATCATCCGGTTTCTTGAACGGGTGGGCGTGGGAGGTCGGGTGGTTTAGGGTTCGATCCGTCGGCTTTACCGGTCATTGCCAGCGTTCGTGTGACGCCTTTCGGCCGTCCGGGATGGTGGCAACCGGAAGGCAACGATGCCTAATAGACTTTGGAGCGGGCCTGGAATGGAGCTAGCGTTGGGTGGATTAAAGGGAGATAAGCGAGACTCACTGCACCTTAATTCCGTGCCGAGATCACACGGCACACGCCAAGCAATGGAAACGTGTTCGTCACGACAGACTCCATGCAGGGCGGTCGTAGTTATTGAATGACATAATTTGTAAGTTCATTGATTGTGTGTCCTTGTTCTAAATTTCTTTGTTCGGGCTAGAGGGAAAACTGTGAAACGAAACTTTTCAAATAAGCACATTTTGAACCTGAAATTTAATGAAATTGACTAGATCCGTCCCATCCACCGCTCGCAAGCCACGCACAAGCCATGCTTTCTTCACGCAAGACTTCCCAATTCAGCAAGCGAGTTCGGTCCCGTTGGACGCTGTCAACAAAATGACAGTCGTTCCTGCGCTCCCCCATTACAACGTGAACCACCGATAAAAACCATTTCCAGTCGATTGGAGACATCTCGCTCTAAGCCAAGGTTTGCTTCCAAGCGGATCGAATCCAACAACAGGCGATGAAGTAAGGAGCGAATTGAAGGGAGAAAAAATACTTACAACTGAATCGAACACGGATCGTGCACCACCTCATTCTGATCCGTTCTTCTTATTTCCCCGTTGGCCACCCACTCTCTCTCTCTCTCTCTCTCTCTCTTGTTCGTACCCCTCCACAAGTCCAACAGCGGAGGTTAGTACATCAAAACATTGAATTATGATTAATGGTGTGCCATTTTTTGTTTTCCTCACTCCCCGTACTGCTTCCTTTCCAGCTGCTCTCGCACCATCCCATCGAGATGATTGTGTCTTTATTGATTTCGAAAATATTCCGTGGAATGTCACACCCACTTGCGACGGATGATTACAGTTTCCAGGAGATCCGGCCGGGCGTGCTAGAAAACGCGAACTGTAACGCGTACGGGCGCAAGATGGATCTAGCGCGCGCGATTGAGAGAAGCACAGCGTTTTCGGTGAACCACGCCAACGTGGCGCGGCGGAGGTGGTGTTTTGAAATGTTGTTATGTTCGGTTGCTTTTTTCACGTTCACAGCAGCCACGTTTATGTCACTGACGATTCAAGCGATTCATCTTGATATTGAACGCAATAATCCAAAGTTCAAATGCTGTGCCGTGTTGGATGGGATGGGGGGCAGGGCAGAAAGAAAGGTGTTGTTTTGTTTAGAGCCCCAAGTCTGCAAGCAGTTTTACGGAGCGAAATTAAAGCCATTCCATACCGATGCATGCTTTAAATACAATCGCTCGTAAACTTCGAAGAAAGGATGAACCGTCCTCTCCAAAAACCTTCATAATTTCCTATGGGACTTGGGTTTCGGGACGTTTGCAGCCTGTCACGCTTTTTTGCTGATAAAACGCTCCGACACGCTTAACACACACAGCAAAAAAAAAACCGTGTCAACGAGCGCGGAGAGGCAAACGGAGAACTTGTCACGTTTTCATTTCGGAATGTTACTAGTCCGCGCTTGACGATCGGCTGATTTTGGCCGGCTCCGGTTCGATAAGAACGTGCGGCTTTTTTTTGCTTCTCTCTAGCCTCCGGCGCGCGTTACGTAAAACCAAACTTCGTGCCAGCTAGCTTACTGTGAACCTCACACTCACACGGTGATAGTGGCACGATTTTCTTCTCCCCCGATCGCTCGATAAAGATCCGGCCCCCCATCTTGGTCCGAGCTCGGCGCGCGCCGGGGTCTCTCTTAATTAATTGCCCTCGATTCATTAAGCGGCGTTCGGGTATCGGGCGTCACGCGCTGCCCGTGGAGAAGCTCGGCTTAAGTGGTCGTTCCGAACCCACCTTGATCACGCCACCATCCCCCAAACCACGTGGCCGCGGCTTGCGTCCGAAATGCGTTCATCAAAGATAAATATGACCTGTCACGAGCGTTCTATTAGGATCATCGATCGCATGGCGCTCGCAGGGCGTACGTGTGTGTGAGGTGCTATTTTAAAATCGATACATCGCCCTCATCCGTTTTTTTGCGACAATCTTGACTACGCCGGTGGAGATGATCCTCCCGCGCAACGTCGAACGTGCCCCGGTGCATGATTTACGTCTGAGCTACATTTTCAAACTTCCCCCGAGATGGCCCGGTCGGTCCATCATTAAGCGGCAGCATCCTTATGCATCCTTTAACGCTTACGCGCGCACATAAGTACACGGGACTTGGGAGCCAAAAATAGCGCGACCCGATCTGCTTCTCCTTCGCACTGGTAGACGAGGCCTGTGAGGCCTGCTTCTTCTACCGAGCTGCATAAAGTGTGACAGTTTGTCTTAACTATCGCTTTGCGGGCACGATCCTCCCCCCAAACGATGATTCAGTGCACCTACGGGCGATGCTGTAAGAGGAGCAATTTCTCATACCGAAACTTCCACCTACTCGAGCCGAACCGGAGCGAAGATGGCAAAGATTTCGTGCGAGGGACGGTTCGCTTCAAATTATGTGCTTTCGGGACGTTTGCAGCCTGTCACGCTTTTTTGCTGATAAAACGCTCCGACACGCTTAACACACACAGCAAAAAAAACCGTGTCAACGAGCGCGGAGAGGCAAACGGAGAACTTGTCACGTTTTCATTTCGGAATGTTACTAGTCCGCGCTTGGCGATCGGTTGATTTTGGCCGGCTCCGGTTCGATAAGAACGTGCGGCTTTTTTTTTGCTTCTCTCTAGCCTCCGGCGCGCGTTACGTAAAACCAAACTTCGTGCCAGCTAGCTTACTGTGAACCTCACACTCACACGGTGATAGTGGCACGATTTTCTTCTCCCCCGATCGCTCGATAAAGATCCGGCCCCCCATCTTGGTCCGAGCTCGGCGCGCGCCGGGGTCTCTCTTAATTAATTGCCCTCGATTCATTAAGCGGCGTTCGGGTATCGGGCGTCACGCGCTGCCCGTGGAGAAGCTCGGCTTAAGTGGTCGTTCCGAACCCACCTTGATCACGCCACCATCCCCCAAACCACGTGGCCGCGGCTTGCGTCCGAAATGCGTTCATCAAAGATAAATATGACCTGTCACGAGCGTTCTATTAGGATCATCGATCGCATGGCGCTCGCAGGGTGTGTGTGTGTGTGTGTGTGAGGTGCTATTTTAAAATCGATACATCGCCCTCATCCGTTTTTTTGCGACAATCTTGACTACGCCGGTGGAGATGATCCTCCCGCGCAACGTCGAACGTGCCCCGGTGCATGATTTACGTCTGAGCTACATTTTCAAACTTCCCCCGAGATGGCCCGGTCGGTCCATCATTAAGCGGCAGCATCCTTATGCATCCTTTAACGCTTACGCGCGCACATAAGTACACGGGACTTGGGAGCCAAAAATAGCGCGACCCGATCAAAATAGGTAGAGTTCTCTGTACAAGAATCAATTTCTTCCATTTTAGGAAGTATTTCTATGTTTTCAACTATTTTCAAATGTGTACAGAGCAGCGTATTGGAAAAGACCCTCTATTACTTTTGCCTATAAAATGCTGTTCAAACAATGATGAATGAACAACTCAAAATTGAATCATTTTTCGTGCT
Source organism: Anopheles cracens (assembly GCA_002091845.1). NCBI lineage: Eukaryota > Metazoa > Arthropoda > Insecta > Diptera > Culicidae > Anopheles > Anopheles cracens. The sequence continues at coordinate 91,123 of KZ073283.1, forward strand.
CTAAAAATAACCAATAAACGATCAATTCGACGCGCTGTTCACTGGTTTCCGACTTCTGGGTCGCGTCCCCTCCATTGCAACGACCGTCTTCATCCCCATTTAAACACCTTGCCCAACTCAGGTGGCAGATGTTTTGCCGTTTGGCGACCGGAGCTCGATTTGAATGCCCCGGTACGGCCGAAGAAAGGGGAGAGGAGTGAAAAATTAGAGTGAGAACCCACCGTCTTAAAACCCGATCCCGGCCGGTAACATTATTCACGGTTCCCTATCGAACCCGCGGCTCCCGTCATCTGCCCGGCTGAACGGGATGGTCCGGAACATGACCAAGCATAAAAACCCATCAAGAAACTACCTCACGGACGTACCTGGAGTCAAATAAACAAGGCAGCAGCAACCAAAAAAAACGGTGTGCAAGTGAGTAGATTTTTCAAACCGACACGAAACATAAGAAGAAAACCTCCCGTCTCAGTTCGCTGGTCCCGGTGGCGTTTTCGTCTCGGGCCCGGGTTCGAAATCTATCCAACACAAAAATCTATCCCCCAACCTATCAGAGCCCCGTGCCCAGTAATGACGGGCGTCCCGACGGCCGAACCTCGAACCGTGAAAGGAAAAAGCGAAGGGTTTCGCTATGCGTTCGGTCATCAAATTTAATTAAAATTACATCTAAACGAGGGGGTGGCTTTGTGTTATCAGGGAGGGACGGCGGATAGATTTGGATCGCTCCGGGAACAATAGAAACATAAAAAAGAACCCGTGCCGAAGAAGCTGGAACCCGCCTGAGTGTGGGTGTACCGAAGGGTACATTCAAATTTTTGCGTAGACTTGTCCAATGTGTCCAATCCGAGATGTTGCTTTCGGGACGTTTGCAGCCTGTCACGCTTTTTTGCTGATAAAACGCTCCGACACGCTTAACACACACAGCAAAAAAAAACGGGAGTAAATTAGTTGGTGTTGGGAATGTTCGATGGGTTGATGTTTGTGCTCATCGAGAGGACGTTGAAATATCGGCTTGCAAACTTGCGATATGTTCCATTATTTTTAAGTATTTCTTTGGAATATCTGGTTGATGCAGCTATAACTGCTAGGAGCAAAATAGGTAGAGTTCTCTGTACAAGAATCAATTTCTTCCATTTTAGGAAGTATTTCTATGTTTTCAACTATTTTCAAAATTGTACAGAGCAGCGTATTGGAAAAGACCCTCTATTACTTTTGCCTATAAAATGCTCTTCAAACAACGATGAATGAACAACTCAAAATTGAATCATTTTTCGTGCTCTAAAAATAACCAATAAACGGTCAATTCGACGCGCTGTTCACTGGTTTCCGACTTCTGGGTCGCGTCCCCTCCACTGCAACGACCTTCTTCATCCCCATTGAAACACCTTGCCCAACTCAGGTGGCAGATGTTTTGCCGTTTGGCGACCGGAGCTCGATTTGAATGCCCCGGTACGGCCGAAAAGGTCCGTTAAGTAGTGGCCCTGCATCAGCACGCACGCTGCTGATGACGCTGCAGCTTGCTGCGGTCCACTCGCCTCGGTCGCATCTGCGTAGGCGGCTGCTGCTGCTGCTCGTTGATGATGATGGTGCTGGCGGCGAATGTACGCAAAACTGTCGCCACAACCACGAATGGCATCACGGAGACACACACACATGAGGCAGCGGGGAAGCTTTAATTTAATCTTTCCTTCTTTCGATATCAACCCGGGGATCGATCGGATTGCGCGTAGAGTACGAGTGTGTGTTTGCCTGCAGCGGGAGAGAATGGCCCTTGTCTGCGTTGGTCCGCGTCCGCGTTTTTTATTACGCTGCACGAGCGATAAAGCGGCACGGTGTGCGGATTTATGGAAATGGAAACAGCGTCGAACAACGGTGCCGTCCGGGCGCGGGTACGGGGCTGTGTAAGAACAACTGGTGTTGCGAAAGATACGCGCACGTGGGACTGTATATGGACGAACTCGCTCACGCTCGCTTATCGGTGCCGTCAAGATCTAGGACGATTTTTCACGGCTATCCAATCACGACGGACGACGGGGTGAAGAGGAACATTTGCATGATCGTCCCGGTATGGTAGTGCGCTGGTTATCTCTCGGAGCGGGAGGAGGAACTCTGATTCAACCTGGAGGTGGCGGTTGTCGACCCTCCCTTCCACGACATTTGCCGCGATCGTGCGCCAGCGTTTTTTGAGCGATAAATTAAACATATTTGCATATAAACAAGAAATCACTTCTTGCGTACGCTGCTTCACGGAGAGGGATGAGAGGAGACGCACTGCTTCGAGTGGACCAGGAGTGGAGATGTTGGTGGGGCGTGTGCTATCAGCGATGCTCGCGAATGTTTCATTTGCGATGAGTCATGATCGGCATTCTGATTGGGCACATGCGTGTGCGATTTCCTTAATCCACTCTCCAGGAACCGGGCCCGGGGCCGGAGATCCAGCAATGTCCCGCAACCGCACGGTTTGGGCTCAATTTTGCGGGAGTTCTAAATCGAGTGTAACTTCCTAACGGCAGGGTGCAAACGCGCGACGGGTGGGACGGGCTCCCAGCGAGCGTGCACAAGTTTTATCTCGCCCACAGGCGCGATCATAAACACACATATACGAACTCCAACAGCAGCAGCGAAGCCAGCCAGCCAGCAAGAACTCTATACGCGTTTATCACAATTTATTGGCACTCTAATTGGCACTAATTCATATGTTTTTATCGCTTCAGTCATTTTTAAGCTGACGCCGACCTCTTTTCCAACCCGAACCGCACGGTCCGGCGGGGTGGCGCGCGACTTTGGAAGTCGTTTGCCGCCGTTGCAGCGTTGGCTGCGATTGCATTGGCCGGGGTGAGAAAGGAAAAGTCGTGCGGTGCATCTAGGGACGTCGTCCCTCCAGTGTTCGTACACACACACACAGACGGCGGTTTTCCCATAAGTGCAATTACAGACAGCAACCACAAGCGCTAGAACAGTTATTTGGTCTATTCTCGGCAGACAGATGTGTGGTCTATTCTACGACTTGGACTATGTACCATCTTCGCATGTTTAGTTTGCGAGTTACCGATGAAAAGAAAAAGTTTCTGACAACTTACCCAATTATATCAGATCTATCGGTGTTGTTAAAATTTTACAGATTCCGAACAAACCAAGCTCCTAGTTTTACTTTGTAATACACCAGTTTAATCCTTAATACGATTAGAATGCCAGGCATACTAGACGATTATGTCTTTATTGGACATCAGCTTCAGATTTCTTTCTGCTGTTTGAAGACACGTCTAGACTTCTCCTGAAACACTCACCCTCATGGAGCGATAATATCTCCAGGTGCATAAATTGCGTTCGAAGTGCTCCCGCTGATAAACCTCCGCAAATTACGAAAGCCTATCGCACCATGCGTGTGCGATTTCCTTAATCCACTCTCCAGGAACCGGGCCCGGGGCCGGAGATCCAGCAATGTCCCGCAACCGCACGGTTTGGGCTCAATTTTGCGGGAGTTCTAAATCGAGGATGTTGGTGGGGCGTGTGCTATCAGCGATGCTCGCGAATGTTTCATTTGCGATGAGTCATGATCGGCATTCTGATTGGGCGAAGGCGAAGAATGATCATTCAGTTCGTTTTCTTCATTGTGAGACTATTCTTATGATTTAAGAGGAGTTTTTTAGAGTTCAAAATAATTGAAACCTGTAGAAATGAGATCTTAGAGAAAGGATGCTTTAAGTCCTGAAATACGATTCAGTTCTTCAAGTCATATTCTGTAAGCAACAGCACACAAAACTTTATTCTGTTCTCGATAAAGTTATTCGTAGCAATGCGTCGTTTAAGCGCTTAACTTGTATATCTTTGATGCTGAGATCTACAAGAATTGAAGAGTTCTATAGTACTATATCCAACAATGAATACAATGAGCTAAGCAAAACTTTGATCATCAGGCGAAATTTAACATGATTTAATTCTAAACCACTCCAGATATTGTTATCTCCTTAGGACGACTAGTGGTTTCTTCAAATATCTTCACGAAAAAAAAGTTGGAACCTTTCTTTAGCTCCTGATACATCGCTCTCTCAAAAGAAATCATACACCAATGTGTCAAAAAAGGACGTCCCACAGAAGCTGTCGTTTGTTTGCGTCGTTCGCTACAATGTTTGTGTCTGAAAATGCGTTCTGCTATTGATAGCTATCTAGAGCATATCCATCGCCGCCGGGGCTGCGATTTGCCCCGCAACATAGTGCCCCCGGGGCAGCTATCAAACTCGATTAGAGCCGAAACATTTTTGCTCACCGCACCGAACAGTCAGCTGGCATCTGGGCTTTTCTGCAACTGCACCATTCGTGGGGCCGCACAAGCGGAAAAGCTATTTTCATTTCACACGACCCGAATTAGCTTATCGATAACAGCAATCGAGCTGAACCATCGGCTTGTGCTGCCGACGTGAGCAAGAATGAGCGTGCAAGTGTGAGTGAACGGCTTGGTAGGTATGTATGTGATGGGGCAGTGATAAATCGATGTCACACTGCTTGCCTTCTCCTCCCGGCGTGCACGGGGAAAATGCATCACCGATAGGTATGGGAGAGTTTATCTAGCACGATAGTTTCATTTTCCTGCACCCAGGAGATGCTGCGGTATACTCGGGGTTGGCGTATGAAACAACTGCCGGCTGATAGTGCACGACGATACTATTTTTAACCTTACCCTATCCAATACAAGCCTACGTTTGCGTGCAATTGGATGGTCTATTCTCCCTCTCTCTCTCTCGCTCTCTCTCGCTCGCTGCAACCTTTATCTTCGCTCCCCTTTTTCGCTGCGGTACCGCACTGCCAGATGCAATCATCGTCAGCGTCTTTATCATCTGTATCGGGTTCTTCCCCCCCTATTCTACCGGGGTGACGCAGTATTGCTAATGGTTTTTCTTGCCAAACGGCTGCAGACGGGTGCTGTGCTAATGCGACACAATGTACTCGAGGAGGGGGAGGCCAGCTGCATCGCGCAGAGTCGCCCGCAGTGGTCGTTGCAGCAGCCCGCTCGAGCGTACACGGTGCAGAAGTTGAGAAATGTGTTCTGTAATATTTGCCGCTCGGTGCAAGCGCGATAGTTTTGCTCTCCTCCGCACTATCATCGTTCTTTTCGAACGCTCGCTCTCATTTTCGCCACCACCACCACCAGCAGCATCTCTCGTTTCCGCGGTTGCATCTGGTTGCAAAAATCGCGCGCGCACACATACACCCCAACGGACGGCTGCAATATGGTGCACGGTCAATTGCAGCGACCGTGCTCTGCGGGGCAATCAAAAGCATCATCGTTTCGATCATTGCATGCGAAGGGGGCTGACGCAGAGCATGCATTCGATCCGAGCCAATTGGGAGACTGACCCCGTCCCACCGTCGTCGTCGTCGTCGTTGTGTGCGCCGTTATTTGATAAGCGAACAAAATCGAATCGTGCCCCGATGCATTCGTCTCTAGTGTGGTTTGGTTCGTTCTGTTTTGTTCCTTTCTTCCTCTGGTGCAGTGACCCAGATTTGGGACAGTTTTTCGCTTGTTTGAATCGAGCCTTTTGCGTGGGTGGGCGAGCAAGAGAGAGAGAATGAAAAAAGGGGACAAGAAAAAAAATGTTGCAAAACAGAACATTTTTCTGTTTTTTTTTTATAATGATGAAAAACCCGGAACAAGATAGTTGAATTTTATCTTTAATTAGTTTTTCATGCTCCAGTTCTCAATAACGATGGTAATACTTTCAATTCCTGTGATTGAGTTTCATAGGTTCGAATGTATCGTATTGTTTCGATCTTTGAAATAATTTAAATATGTATTTTTTATATTCTTTCTGAGAGTTTTAATTTATCATTTCTGAATAATTGTCAAAAATTTCTCTTCCATAAATATCACAAAATACAAATTGACTTCCTAAAAAAATGCTTCCATTCTAAATCATCTCACCATATGGTTGGCGTACTCGCCGCGGTTTTTTTTTGAGATTTAATTATTTTTACTTCGACATGGGCCATCCCTGCTACCGATGGGTTCGTTGATGCCGATGACGCCGGCAGATGTAGATCGCGAAGAAGCGTATATGCCGCACTCCACAAATGGTCCGTACGAAATGCGCGCTATCAGATTCAGAGTGAGGGCCGCCTCGAAGTCGCCGAAGACGCACTTCAAAAACCCCCCCGGCAGTGCCCGTCCTGGTGGTGGTGGTGATGTTCGCGGTACAGTAATGTGTTCATTATCAAACGGTCCAAATCTCATTTGCTGCCAACCATGCGTTCGCCCGCGGGGGTCTGCTCTGCTTCTGGCGTCCACGAAGCACCGCGTGCAGGCAGATTCTGCTCCCGGACGGTCGATCGTAATCAACGCCAAAGCCACCGAAACGGCCCCGACGCGGGCCGGTTCGATGGAGCGGCGAAGGCTGATAAATTGCAATCCAGATGTTTTTAATCTATTTAAAGAATATTTTATTTCACTTCCACGGTGGGTGGTTTTCCCCCCCGGAGAGGGGTGGGTGGGAGTGCACACGCTCGTGGAGACTTGATGAGGAAGAAGTCTCCCGCCGGTGTGCCGATATCATCCGGGATCACATCCTGCCGTAGCTCACCCGGCCCCGGTGGTCCCAGCACGCGGATCTGCATCCTCCTCCAAAACGAACCGCGGCCTTTATCAGCGCCGCATCAGGCTACGGCAGACCTTGAAGCGAGACAAAGAGATGGCGGTACTCATCCGTGCCGGCTGCTTCCTGTCCCTGCTACCGACGTTGATAGCAGTGCCGCTTCGAGCCGAACGACGGGCAGGCAAGAACACCACCGATGTAAAGTGCATCTGTAAAGATCAGAGGTTGAAACGCACACACACGCACACACCGAGGCAGCCGTAATGTGTCAAACACATCCGGTAGCGGAAAATACATTGCACCTCGGAACGTTCGCCCTCAAGGGAAGGGAACACTCGTGTGGGGAAGAACGGATAAAAATATCTTCCCCGCAACACATCCATGCGATGCTCTTGTGGCAACGGCGGGCCCTGTGTTTATGGTAGGTGGAGGTGGTGTACCGAGATCTGTATATGCACCAGACACCAGCGTTCACGGTAATCTTCTGTTTTCCGGAAAGCCCACAACCACACGGCACTACTGGCACTGTCAGTCATGGTGGTAGCGCACGGTGCCAGATGCTGGAGTTCGGTGATACCGTACTCCACACCCATCTACGGCTTGCGGCTGCATCCTACGCAAGTGCGATATGGCACAACGAACTCGCGCCGTCTTGCCGTGCGATCCTACCCTAGTAATTTCGAGAAAGGACAAGTGCAGCGTTGCACTCTTCAAAGATCTACGCGATCTATGGGTGCCGCGAAGAGTGGTCCCAACCATCCCTACAGAGTTCTTCCTTCCCCGTCGGGTGCTTATGTTGAAACATTTATAAAATGACTCAGCTCAAGCAAAAACGTCCCGGGAATGGTGTGGAGCGTAGCGTAAGACAAAAGCAACTTAAGAGGTAGGAGGCCCGTTAGGTTCACGTACGCACCCCCAACAGTACCCAGCTCGAATGCGAAGTCGGGGCGTCGTTGATATAAATTTAAATGTGCTCGAAAATGACACAATATAATCATTTCAAGAACTGGGATCGTTCCGAGGAGGCGTAAGGAACTGAGGACATGTTGATTGCGCCTCCCCTTGGAACTTGTTAGTGAGTGGAATATACAAAAAAATTATTCATTCACTACACGCCCTCCTTTTATGGGGGGTTTGCTGGGTGGAGAAACAACCGTTCGGTCGTGTCGTTTCGCGCACCTCCAGCACCCTAATCGTGGTGATCGTTCTTAAACGGATGCAACCAGGGCTGCGCGATCGATAGGGAAGCGATCCTGAGGTCATCGTGTATCGCGCTGGTAACGCGCGAGAACACGGTCTTTGTGTCGCTCCAAGTGTGTGGGAACATGGGCTGAGTTATTGGTTGTTGAAATGGGTGCCTCAATGTGTGTCCCCTTGCAACGGCGAACTTCTACTGGTCGCAATATAATTTTATCTAATTAATATTTTGATTATCACTCGTCCCTCGCGCCTCCGTGCTTTGGAGGTGTTTGTTGTGTTTCAAAATCACTGCGCAACGGCCTGAGCGGTGGCATCATTATAACCCTAACCAGTACGTTGTTTCCGTTGAACTCACCTACCCGGGGCAAGAATCCCGGCTCTTGCGGTTGCCTCATTCGGTTGGCATTTTATCTGCCGCGAGCGATCGGTTGGATCACCACCCCCTTCTTGCTCTTTGCCTGCATGCGTGTGTGTGTGTCTTTAGCATATTATCACACAATCACCACTTATCATTCCTCCAGCCAGCCATGATCAGCATATTGTGCGGCATGGTTTCCGTCCTCCCGCAACGCGGTGATTCGATCGGTTCAACGATTTCGCGCGGCGTCTGCAGTACACCCATACACGCACGCGCGACACCCGCTCCCACCGCTCTCATCCGGCTGAAAGTGGTAGAATGAATGACACGATGGATTTTTATGCGCGCGCGGTGATTGACCGCTTCTCGCCATGCTTCAAACGACATGCGTGCGTGTATGTGTGTATTTGCACTGGGGTATGCAAATTGCCGTCATCGACGTCGTATCATCGTCGTGTGTGCCTGCGAGATGAGGGTGATTCGGGATGATCGCGCGGTGTGATTTGTGCGAGCGTTGTTTACCCGGCTCTGCACACGCGCACACGGTGTTGGTTGCTGATGTAAAGCTGGGCAAGAAGCAAAGCTCCCATCTCGCGCACCCCTTTCACCACACACGCTAACAGGGCGCAAACTTCGAAAGCTCTTGGGATCTGCTGGCAGTTGTTATACGGCAATCGCGGCTTGCCTAAGGACGGTACAAGTGTGTTCTGTTTGGAGGTGGTGGAGAAGTTTAAGCGTGAGTCTTGGTCGCGATCGTCATAGTTTGAAACCGTTTAATGACTTCATTGCATGAGCAAACCTTGGAAATGTTCCTTCTAAGGAAATATATGATCACACTTCTATAGCTGGATCGCTTTATGAGCACAGTTTGATATTGCTTTGCTAGTAAAATATAAATCATATATATTGTCTTGTAAATAATACTATAAACAGCTGTCGGATATCATCTCGACATGGACGTGAACTATAAAATACACATTACTGCTTTATAACACATGTCAAGTCAAATGATGCGGAGTTTAACTCTTTTTGAAAAAATCGAACAGATGCAAGATCTTATATGTTTTCACAAATTTTGGAAGAAACACAGTCGAGAGGACTTCTTTACAGGTTTTCATAGCTGCATATTTGAACAAACAGGAGAGCTACATTCGGTTGTGTTCCAAACCAAGATAAGATAACAATATCATGATATGTATACGATCAAATCAAACTTGGATATTGTGAGAGACTGACGACGTCCTCTTAATGTTTGGAGAATCGATGTTATTTAGTTTGCTCAATCATTCTTCAAGATCTTTTCAGATTTTCAAACAGTCTATGATCCAAATCCCGAAAGCATCTTCTTTCAAAACATATTCCAACGAACCATTTATATATTGCCAACCATTCTTCCGTATAATCACGGTTACCCATAACTACACGCGCATGTAAATCCTCTGAAACATGCAATTAAACCCCAATATCGGATCAAACACACAAAGGAAGTAATGAACACCCGCGAATTCCGCATTTGTATTAGCACCGGGGAGCCAGGCGAATGCACCGAAGAATGCACCCTCGGTCACATCGCGCCAGGCATCACATTTGGATTTTTACATACAAATGACGGATAGAGATAAAGATAAACAATAAACACCGTGCCCGTGGGGCGTGTGTGTGGATGGGCCTATAGGCGGTGGTGCAATTCTCTGTCCAAGCGCGACAGCCAGCACAAATTGTTTATGTCTGGTGGCTGCGTTCGGTGCGTGACAGAGGCGCACGTGGGGGAGTGGAAGGCTCGGCTCCTTTTATATCCCCCAGGATGACCCGATCGGTTGCGTTGCGATTCCGCACACAGCCAGGCCAGGACGATAATCTCTCTCTCCCCCCAGTGCGTACACCCCTATGTGCCACCGATAGCGATAGCCGCACAGGGCGTCGGACATACGGGCACGGGCACAGTTCTGCGCACCATAAAGAAAGACACGAACATGAGCAATCGTCATAAAATCGCGAAAACGCATACACACATGTTTGCGAAAACATCCTACGGTTTGCGCGTGGGTGCGATTGCACTTTTTGTGCGGATTCATTTTTCTTTTATCGTGGGTTTTTTTTGTTGCTCTCCGTGTTGTTGCTATACAAACAGGCTGACTCACGCAAACATCGAAACGAAATAAATGCGAGAGACACCTTCCAACGCATCCCTGGGAGGGTGTTGGCGGTCGCGGAAACAAGACAAAACCCCCGGCGCACGGCTGGCGCGGCGTCAGCTCGATGGGCAGATTAAGAAATGTCGTAAATCATCTCCAAACACACACAGAAACACACAGCAGACGGCGTGTGAGGATGAGGCAGCCAGGCGAGCAGCAGCTTCGCGTCCACCGGCAGGAACCGCTCGTTCTGTGATACCTCCCGGGGTAGAAAAAGGTGACATAAAAGCTTATCAGATTATGATGCAGGCGAGAAAACATGCTCTGTTTTACCGTCAAATCATGTCACACACACGGCGAAACGATCATTTTCCGACGCTTGGCTCTTCCTTCACTGCGGCCGTTGATGACTTGCTTCTCTCGCGTGTCACCAGCACGCCAGCACTGCCGGTACGAGTGGCGTAAAGCTTCACTTAATTTAATTTGATGTTAAAGAGCAGATTGCTACACGGTGTCGTGTTTTCGGATATGCTACTACACCTTCGCCAGTGTGGCAGAAGATTGTTTTTCTTTCTTCTCTTCTGTTTGCGTCTTTGGGCGCGATGGAAGCATTAGTTTAAGTAGGGAAAAGACTCATCGCATAAGGACCAAACACCGGTGGCTTATTTATGTTTGCTCTTTTTTATTTCGGTAAAAGATACTAAAGAAATTGGTGGAAACGAACGCGTGTGTCGTCCCCTCTCTGTGTGTGACGTCTTAGAGCCGCGGTGACAAATTGATGTACGCTCGGATTGACTTACACTGACGGTCAAAGTGATAAGACGAAAGCCAAATGTTCCAGGTTTTTTTTTAAGTGTCACATTCAATAACCTAGTGAGAATTTGGACATTACTAACGAAATTATTCGTCTGTAATCGTATAACGTATGCATTTAAAAAAGCGACATAATGCTTCGATTTTTCATGAGAGCTTTTCATGAGAGCCCTGTCAAAATTTGGCGCCTCTATCACATAATTTACATTAGCTATGGTCAAAACAGTGAAGGAACTCCATGCTATTATTTGTTCGAAACGCCTCCTCAATCCGAGCCTAACAAAGTTCGTGCCATTGTGACACACTTTGCATTGGCCGGATACTATTGGGCAATTTTTTATAAGATTCAGGCACTTCTGGAGGAGGTAAAATCTATCGAAAGGAAACCTGGCACTGGCCATAATAAGCTCCCGAGGAAGGTGTTCCTGCGACTCAAAATCAGCGAAAAGGAGATGTCACGTCCCGTCTTCTTTTCATCGTGGCCGGCATTGACCAGTGAGATTTATAGTACGAAGTGCTTCCCAGAAGTGAATTACTTCATAAAAAAATATCACAATTGGTGTTTTGGCCACGTCTAGCTTAGCTCACTCCTCGAAGCGAGCGTTGGAAGAAATAGAGTAGTTTGGCATTCCGATGGTGCTCAACCATGCTAACCCTCCTAACGTGGCCCAGCTCTGTCCGATCAAGATTTTTTGGACACATTTGATGAGGAGAATATATTCAAATAATTTCGTGGCCAAAACTGGGGATGATTTGCTGAAAATGGCGTCCTAGGAACTGAAGATAATGCCAACATTTTTTTTCGACTATTATGGAAAAGTCCCGGCCAAGTGCCGCCAGGTGGCCCGGAACGAAGTAGACATATTTTTGTACAATAATAAACATAATATAGAAACAAATGTAATTTGGTTTGATAAAGTATCTTTGACCGTTTATTTTTAATGTCCATTTGAAAAAAGTCGCTTTTGTATGCATACGTTAGTATCCAAAAATCACTACCATGTTACTTCATACGGGATACGTAATCCTACGATTATCGCCGTCACTGTACATCTCCACGAGAAGCTGCCTCTCGCCTTACTTTAACCATGACTCTAGGCAAAAACATAACTTTGTTACACGAAGTACATTAAAAGATTTACTCTCGCTCTCTCTCTCTCTATCTTTCTCTCTCTCTCATACACTGGTGCTACCTTACTCCCGAAGTAATCGTGCACGAAACTTTCTGCCACGCAGCTTTGGCTGTTTGTAATTGTTAGCTTCGTTTGTTTCTTCGCTTCTAGCTCGATGATTGTATCAACATGCCGCTCTCTAATGTCCAATCTCGGTGCCCAAGATCACCAAGCCTAGCTTACACACTTCTTTTCGCTAACTCCTTGCGCGCGTCGTATCGATTCGTTTCTTGTTCCAAGCGAGCCGGCCCCAGTCTAAGTCATCATGCGGTTTTCTGCCAGTACCGCAGCGCTGGAACCCCTTTTGGCAACGGGCACAAGCGAAGCAACATACAATGGTTCAATTTATCCTGCCACGCCGGGGTGAGCGGCAGAGTTTTGACCTCACAAAAAAAAACCACAGCAGTAGGAAGTGCACCAAGCATGGCCGGCGTTTTTGGAAATAATGCGCCGTGGTTAATATATTCATAAAAATCAATGATTTATGGGGATCCGGTGCTGATTTAAATATAGATTAACCGTTTTCGACGAGGCCTACTGCAACGGCGACGGGGATATGCTTCAGTGCGGCCCAGAGGGAGAGAGAGAGAGAGAGGAAGTAAAGAGTTAACCACCTCCACACCTGTACACGGGAGAGGCCAAACTGCACACAGCTGCACACAGCTGGCGTGTATGATTGTTTTTTTTTTCGGGTTTTATGTAGCGGCCAGTTTTAATCCGCTTCTGTTGGCTGCGGCTGGGAATTCTGTCCGGGCGAGTCGAATGCTAAGACGGGACTTAAAACAAAAGACGGAATTTTTCACGGCTCGAGGGGGGCACGAGCGGACGTTATCGCGCGCGCGAGGCAACAAACCGAAAACAACCCGAAAACAATCCACCGTGGTAGATTATCGTGTTATGCTTCGTTATTCGAAGGTTTCCTGCTCGATGTGTGCGCGCGCGCGCGGGCTCACACACCACGACGATCGCCACCGCCGCCCGCAAACGTCAATGTCTCTCAAATGATGCCGAATTTTCGATGGCCGCCGAAGTTCGATGGCTTTTTGAAAAGCAGCCCCTCGCCGGAACCAATTCAAGAAGCCGGCCCCGGAACGGGCTGTTCCGTTTTGCACCTGATCGTGACGATGGCGATGATCGTGAGCGTGATGATGATGATGATGTTGTGGCCGCGCTGGCCGATGATCCCCGGAGTCCGGATTCGGTTCCATTCGATTAACCCTCCCGACGAGTCCCGCTAGCAAGATGTTGCCGGTTGCTGGAACTCACGGCGTCAGACATCACAGATGCAGTGGAGGCTTTTTTGCTTTCTCTGCTGTACAGTAAGACCTTCCCGCATCGGTTGCTCGGTGTGATGTGGAAGACGCTGAGAATTTCGGCCGTTGCACACGGCTGCAGCAGGTGGGAACGATGCAACGCTTATCCGTCCGCTTCAAGGATAATCGAAGCGCAGCTGTACGTGAGCGGGGGTAAAGGTTTTATGGAAAATTGAACAGCAGCAGGCACGCTGTTAAGGGAGGGTTTTTCTGATTAGTGCTGGTTAGAGCGATGATCTGGAGCTCAAGTTTGATGAGTAAATATATTTTTTTCTCTCCACCCCACCACGATCGACAACAGCTCCAGTTTCTGTACCGTTTTCTCTCTTTCTCTCTCTCCATTGAACCACACAAAAAATCCACCGACCGAACGACAGGTGCATCTATCATAAGCTTCCGTTTTGGGTTGCTTCCCCGCGCCGTTTCGAAACCGTTCGCCTTGAAGTCGCTTCAAATAAATGTCTTATTTTGACAGTCCTGTCGTACCTATGATCGCACGAATCTCGAACCGGGAAGTGGCGCAGGAGAACGAATTTAAAAAAAAAACACACACACACGAAAAACAATGAACCGACCCGCGTTCGACCCGGGGGGCTGCGGGAAGCATTAAATTTCATGAGTCGAGTTTTATGGTGTCGTTCGCTCGCGTAACCAATTGTGTGTGTGAGTGAAGCTTCCGAAGTGGAGCTATTTTTTGTTGTTTGTGCGGAAATTTAGCTTTCTAGCACACACGGCTGATGCGGCTCAGGTGTCGACCGGCAGCAGAGGATGCGTGTTCGCAAAATCGAAACGATAACACTTGAGAGAGAAAAAAAACACACACACCCGAACAAACAGGAAAGATAAAGAAAACACACACACACACGCACAAAAATATCCTCATCTTGTGCTTCATGTTTGCTAATCAGATGCTCATTTCCCGACGATTGGTTAACGATTCGTTTTTCTCTTTCTCTCTCTCTCTCTTCCTTCATTTCGCAGGTGAGTTTCCTGGATGTCTCGGGTTTTTTCCGGATCTTTTGTTGGATTGGGTGGTCCCGGTCTCCGGAACGAGCCTCATTCGTGTGCCGTGACTGAACTGTGTCCAGCCGGTGTGGGTGAATTGCTCGCAGAGCGCACAGGTACCCCGGATGGTACAGAAGTAATACATTACGTGCTAAATGGGTTCGCAAAATCAGCAATGAGTGCAGAAATGGAATGGATTTCTTCTAGAGGGGCGCAACATTTTTATGGATGTTTTTTAATTGGTCCATATCAGCGTGGATCGCTTGTTGAGTGGAGCCAAGCCGTATTTCTTCTTCACGCATCTAACGCTCGGCGCGATTTTTGTATGAAACATTACGAATTCGCGGAGATTCTTAACTGGATGATGGAGATGTTGCTGAAAGGTGATTTATACACACCGAGCGCCGGTTTGGGAATAATAAAGCGTGTAATGACCGACATAACTCGACTGTTGAGTTACGCGCTGCTTTAAGTATGTATTATTCAACTTTGACGGTTTACCTGTTACCTTTTTAAAACCCTTTTTTGACGTAATGATCTATTGGTTGTACTTGGTACTTCTCACTAGACT
>KZ073283.1:108182-119247 GCA_002091845.1 Anopheles cracens
TTTTCTAATTTTCTAATGTTCTAGGATAAAAAAAATCTTTGATTTCACTCAAAATAAATTCTTAAGATAATATTTTTAATAATTTTTACTCTTTCAAAATGCTCCAGAATGCATCCAAGCTTTTTTTAAGTAAGACCTCTTTTCATTCTTCATTAACGCACCGTGTTGCTCTTATAAAAAAAGATAAATATTTGTATCTTTTTGTCTTATATCTTGACATCTTTATGCATCGTTCAATTTAATGTTTATATCTCAGTAAAACCATAAAATAACTATAAAAAAGCCGGATAATGTAGACTTGATGTGCAGTTATTAGTGTTAGTGAGACACTTGAAACATGCTCCCCAAACTTAGTTTTGGCGAGTTGACGCATGCGACTTCCGAAGCACAACGTCACAATCGCCATGTTTCCATCGTTATCGCGCCCATAGAAACATAACCAGCGCTGCACTTCATCCGGGCGCTCATCGTACAGCTCATTGTTTTGGAAGGAATCCAACTTTTTCATTGCACCATTCGCCATTCGGTCAGTAAATAATCGTACCCATAGCAAAAAATGGCTGACGATAAATTCTACCACTGTACTTACACATCAACTCGCTGCACTTTTCCTTTGCACAATCCTAGTTAGTATGTGAGCGTGTTTTTTGCTGCCACTATCTGTTGCAATGCGACGCTATCAGGTACGTACAATCATCGTTTGCCGGTGCGCCGGTGCGAGATTGCATGAAACATGGATTACCGTTTTTAATCCCATTTTACTAGCGCTCCGGTGACCCAGAAGACGAGAGCCACACCGCCACCTTTACGCTTTAGTTTTATTACCGCCCGGACACCTCTCGTTTTTATTATTGCTCGTGTGTGTGTGCGCCTGCACCGGCGTGGAAAGTGCGTTTGCGTTCATGGAAAAAAAGCCCTTTGGTGCGTTTTCCTGATGTCCCACCGTGATGATCTGCTCGCTTGCGTCCGTATACATCGCGGTACGCAAAGCGGCTGGCAACGACGCCGCGAGGCAAAAGAAATTAATACGTAATCTTTGTGTACGCCACCTCACGCCGGCTTGCAACCGTGGCCCCGAGGCAACCGAGCGACGGTGCCGATGGAAAGATGTAAATCTAAGGCAAAATAAAATGAAAACCTGATTCACCGTCGTCACAGCGGCAAGCAGCAGCCGCTCTGTTACCATGGCTACCATGGGAAAATGCTCCATTACCGCGAATGCAACGCTTCGCCACCAGAAGGTCTGTCCCGGTGTACCGTGAATAAATATGGAAGGCTTTAGATGTCGTTTTAGCTTCTTTTTTTTCTCTCTCTCTCTCTCTCTCTCTCTCTCAATCTCTCTTCTGCTATGCCATCCAAAACGGCTTAGACACCGGGGCTAAGACCAACTGGACCAAATGGCAGATCGGATTTAGTTAGTAGCGGGCACGTTTTCGGTTGTGCGACTCGCGTAAGCTTCCGACCGTCACAAAGTGAATTATGGACTCCTGCGGGCCGGCCCTGCTCGGACACACTCTCTTCACTTCACACCCTTCCCGCCCAGTCCCAGCGCCCTCCCGCGCCACCCTGCCAGATGGAAAGAAAAACTGTACCATATTTAAATTCCATTATGAGAATGTGCACCACACCGAGAGGGTGTGCGTGGAAAATGTAGCCATCTTCCAGCGCGAAGGCGGCCATCGCCTACGGAACGGAAGAAAACACACAGCAAGTACGGCACACAAAATCGCCGATGTTGCTGCCGAAAATGGAGCACGAAATGATTTAAGGGTGCAAAAATGAAACAAACCAGGGGCCAACAACGGAATGGGACGTTTTGTTCCCATGCATTAAAGCCGCGCGGGTTCCGCACACGATGGAACCCACACTGCGGCGGAGGATGGCCAGCTGTCGATATGCAAATTAGAAAACAATAGATGAAAAACGCGATCAAATCCGATCGAAGCATTCTCAATTCCGGAAGAGGCGGTGTTGGTTTTCCTCGCCATTGTTTTCTAAGTTTGGCGATGTGGTTGGCTCCTCCAGCAATCGCATTTGATGCGGTCACTGGCTTTGGGATGTGCGTTCTCCACAGACACACACACACACACACACGCAGTTCGGTCCGATGTTCAACCAGATGGTCTTGCTGTTGTGTGCGCCGTGAAGTCATCGTGGGAACAACGGACGTGTAAATATTTTTTTGTCTTCTCACTCCGTACGCGGCCATAAACGGAGACACGTTACAGATTTTGCTTGAGACACTTCGTATCGGGCCGAGCGAGCGAGCTCCATCAAAAAAACGCACACGACTCGTCGTCATTAGTTGTTCTCGGACGCGGGTCGAATTTTCATAATGCAGCCAAAACTCCCGGCGCATATGGTTGCCCAACCTGTGCACAGTGGGAAACTGCCGTGATCAGGGTGGAAATCTTAATGTTTGGAATGGAGTTTTTTTACGTGTATCCCCTCAAACTAGAGCATTGGACTAAGGCATAGCCAAAGCAGCTCTATTATAAATTTATGACCTTAATAGACATCTGCCGTCAACGTTGGAATGTGTGTACGGAAGAATCCTCTCTAGAATGCTTAAGTTTTGACTATAATCTGTCCAATTTTAGCAATTTCTAACCTGCCAATTGTATGCCGGCTACCCATTGTGCTGTGGTGCAACACAGGTAGCACCCGATACATCCGATGATGTCAACGTCTAAGGGTCTAGAGTGTCTAGATTTCTGTTTGGAATAATGTTAATGTTAATGTTTAATGTTAATGTTTGGAATTGAGTTTTTTTACGTGTATCCCCTCAAACTAGAGCATTGGACTAAGGCATAGCCAAAGCAGCTCTATTATAAATTGATGACCTTAATAGACATCTGCCGTCAACGTTGGAATGTGTATACTGAAGAATACTCTCTAGAATGCTTAAGTTTTGACTGTAATCTGTTCAATTTTTGCAATTTCTAACCTGCCAATTGTATGCCGGCTACCCATTGTGCTGTGGTGCAACACAGGTAGCACCCGATACATCCGATGATGTCAGCGTCTAAGGGTCTAGAGTGTCTAGATCTCTGCCCGGTAACGAACGGTAAACGATCCCGTGTTTGCTTATTAGTTGACTCTCTCCCGCTCGGTGCTGCAAAATCCGCGGCACGCCGCTGTCAAAATGAATAACTAAACGTCATTCTCTCGCTCGCGCGCCTTGTTAGCGTGAGCTCCGCGCGCCACCTGACAGGTGATAAAGCAAGAACATGCAGCAAATTTCATTTCCTTGATTGGCTGGTCCTCTCACACGGGGTTTGTGTCGTACCCGTCGCACCTAATACTGATAGCAGATTAGTCGCACAGTCGCGCGCCTCTGCCAGTATTACACGGTGTGCGATGTGGAAGCTGATGGGCGAAATTAACGACCTCATCAACCATCCTGCCGTCGTCCACGCAAGCGAGTCAATAAAAGCCTCACCTCGCCCGGGGGTCCCTGCTCATCGCACACAGCAGCAGTTAGTTTTCGTTGGCAGAACGTTTTCGACGGATTATTAACTTAATAATGAATGCAAACTGTCTAAATATAGTGCACATCCCGCACATCATCCGCGTCCGATCACCGTCGTCGTTGCGGGTTAGGATCGTCGTGCTCCAACGAAATTCTTCGCGGAGGAAGACTATGCGTCGCGGCGACGGAGGGCTTTAATAAAAATGATTTTCATAAACATTTCATACTCGCGCTACTACAACGCAAGCCGACCATCCGTCTGATACGCGGGCGTAAACTCTGGCCGCATAACTTCGGGGAGAACCTACCACCGAGAAAAAGCTGGTAGGTCCACGTCCACGTCCGAGGTGGACAAGAGTCAACAGTCGTTTTACCGAAGCAAGCAAGCACAAACACAAGCCCAAGCGTGCTGTGAGCGTTGAAACAACACTCGTGCCTGTGCGCCTCCATCTCAGTGCTGTTGTACACCCTTTACACACCCATATCGTCCACTTTTACTGTTAATTAGTTTTCTCTCGGCGTATTGCAGCAAGCTCGTTTTCCACCCCACCGCTCCCACCTTGCCCCGCCGCTGGCCGCCCGCTCTTGACAGGTTGTAAAATCGGCTGTAAAGTTTTTGATAGTCCTCGACATGATCGTCGCGGTCGCGCCATCGCCGTTGTCGCCGCCGTTATTATTGTGTCGTCCTGCACGCGAATATTTTCAAATGCAACAACGCGAACCGCAAAGATGGCAAATGAAAAGAAAAGTTAAATGGAACAGAAAAATAAACTGGCGCGCCGCTAATGGAGAACTTCTGTCAGAGCGTTAGGGCCGCCAACTGTTGTTTTTTTTTTATATTGGTTGTCGTCGGGCATCGTTCGTGCGGTCAATGGGCGAATTAAATGGTTTTCCAACAAACGTGCGGTCTGCGCGATTGGACTCGCGGCCGAAAGGATACCCGCGTGGGGAGTGGAACGCAACAAACACGACCTACTTGAAGGTTCATTGGAATGGATGTTGCGAGATGTTGGTGTGCATTGCACTCGATAAAGAGTTTAATGAACGGTGGTAATGAACAGCTACGACGATGGACAACGAACGGTGTGTGATAATTTCTCCCTATGACTATGGGAATCGGTCAGAAAAAGTCGAGATTTTAATAGTTCTGTTTCGCTTTTGTTTATCTTTATCCCGAGGTTTTTAGTCAATTAGCAAATGATATTGGAAGTTTGAATAAGACCGTGTTAGCTCCAAATTAGGGATGACATCAAATGTTTGACGTACTTATCCCAAATCGTGAATGGCTGAAAGTGAAGTCATAGCTATTACTAATGTTATGGACATAAGTTGTTCAGATTTTTAAATGAGCGAATAATCACATCGACTTGCAGATATAAATGCTCCAATGCGATGTTGCGTAAATAATTATTTGATTCGGTGCCTCCAGACATCCCGCACGTGCACGCACCCCCAATGTCCAGGCCGAAACAATTTCACGGTTGATCGATTGCTCCTGTTGTTGTTCAATGCTTCAATCATCCAATTTCAAGAGATTACACCAATAAACCGTCCGCGCGGATTGGCACGTGAGACGCCGGGGTCTTACCTCATCCGGCACGGCGCGGTTAGATAACTCCGCGAAGTCTCTGCACTTGATATCGTGTTTGTCTGCACGACACTGGGTCATTGGCGGCACCGGCATAATTTCGGCTCATCTCTACTCATTTCTACCTTGTGTGTGTGTGTGTGTGTCTGTGCAACACAATCCGATGCCAAAAATTAGCCTAAAATCTCTCCGCGCCAGTGTGCAATTGCCGCGGACGGGGTGTACGGATCACGTTGCACGTGTGCGGCGGTGTTGTGAAACTCGCGTACCCAATTGGCCATTGGCCAGATTGGGTGCTCTACGCCGCAGATCGAACGCAGCGCATCATCTCTCTGCATCGGCCGCAGCAGCAGCAGCAGAGCCAGACATCGAGTAACCGGAGCCAATTTGGGCAAATGTGCTGCTGTTGGTGCTCCTATATTACTTCAGCTGTCAGCTTCAGCTACTGCCGGTGTATGTGTGCGTTGTGTGTTAAGGCTACCGTTTGGACTTGGTCAATGTTGGATCTGGGAGGAAGGGATGGTAATTTCGTATCATACGTTCGACATACACCTCCTCAGTACCGCCTCTACCCCTGTGTGAGATGAAGTCGGCCAAACTCGACCGTCAGTCGGTAATTAGATTATGAAATCTCCACCTCACACACGCACTTGGCGTGACTTTCCATTACAACCTACAACCCGTGCCATCGTACATTATCAACGATCATGAGCTCAGTGGAAACCCAACCTAGCCACGGCACGAAGCTGCTGGCGCTGGACGGAGTTTGCGGGCTTTAATTTACCCTCGCAATCGAATTCGATCTTCACCGGGAGTGCGAGCGCGCGCGCCCGCTGTCTGTCTATTCGGTCCGTCCAAAAACTGATTTTAAAGTAATTTGATTGTGTATGTGTTCCACTGACTCTGCACCAGTACACCGTTGTCGGTGTCGGTGGAAATGGGAGGAAAAATCAAATCCCAGCAGGACGTCGTCCGCGCACCGTCCTCCTGCTCACTCAAGGTAATCGATGTAACGCCCGAAGAGTTTGGCGCTCGATTGGGAGCGAAATTTATTTGATTACCCCGATAGCCGTACTCTTGAACTAACTCATCCGTACCCACCGCATCCGCAGCGAGACGCGTGTGGTTTTGGCGGGTTGTGCGCGCAGCATCGCGCGCCCTCCACGTGATCGGGGTTTTTGTGATTAGGAAAATTGCCGAAATTCGCATTTTCCTAATGATGTCAATTGGGTGGGACCCCGCGTGCGATGCGATAAGAAGGGACCGCGGGACACCGGGAGAGGGGTTTTGGGTTTATTGATTTAATAGGTAATCGGGTTTAATTTAATGGCTTGGAAAGGTAGTTGGGTGGTGGAGCGCGGCCCGTCCACCGCCTTTATGATAACGCGCTCGATTGGCATATTGAAACATAATTCCTGATGGGCAATTTGGAGGCAGTGTATGAGGGGGAAGAGGCGGTAGATCGCCAGCCACAATAATGCACCTCGGGAGAATCGCGTGAGCTCGGGCTTGCACCGTGGAACCAGCCCGGTCTGGATTGTTCACGTCCAGCTCATCCGTCTCGCCGGGACGGACTCTCCAGCATCGTCGTGAGCCAGGAAGGCTGGAAAGTGCATTTTCTCACAGATTTGCAATCGACCGGTCTTGGTGGAGAAAATTGTGGGAAATGTTACACCAATACGGCGAGAACGGTTCTCCTGACAGCAGGAAGAGAGGAGGAATGTTATTTGGAAATTGGAATCCTCTCCCGTGGGTCCTTGGAATATTGTTCCTACGTGCCGAACGGACGGCAATCGAATCTGTGGAGGCTGCAGAAATGGACGGATAGGAGGGCTTTGTTTTCGCAAACAAGACGACTCATTTGCCGTTTCGGTAGCCGGGGGTGTAAAGTAATCTAGTTAGCACTAAAGTAATGAATGTATAGTTTTGCTCTCCCCCCCCCCACGTCCGGGAGAAAAGCATTCAGAGGCTATACCTTAATGTGCTTATTTATTTACGTTGGAAAATGCTGCAATCGAAGAGGCAGTAAATTAAGCAATCTGATCTCTTGCTAATTGCCCTGCTTGGTTTAAAATTTATGGAGGGTTTTATATTTATAAATCTCTATGTACAAGAATGGACAGCTTTGCCGAATGTCTCGCTAGAACGAAAGAAACGGCTCCTCCGGACGGGCGAAATCAGATATCATCGTGGTGGCGACTTACAGCCCCAAAACAACAACATCTGGAACGGGCACAAAACGAAAACACACTGGATGGGATTTTCTATCGAAAAACAAAACCTTTCCGAGCGGAGCGGAGGATGCTGTCACTCGACAATCGGCAATAGGGAGGCAATCGAAAACGTATCTTGCCTGTTGGTGGTGGGAATCAGTGGCCGGGTTGGAGTTGGGAAGGTTGGAAAGCTGATCGTTCCCGTGTGGACGTGAGCTAACTGCAGGATTCCCGGCAGAACGGGCCGAACCGAAAGTAAACACAACGATTGCTGGTGCCTTCGAACCGCGCCGCTCCCGTGGGAGAGCCAGCTGGTCACCAACACACGCCCGTTCTCCCAACGAAGCGGGCGCGTTTCCGATCGAGATAATTTATGTATGCTCCGGCCCATCTGAGACTCCCCTTGACGGTCGCTGCTCTTTGTCTTGTCATCTTCGAGCGTTCGAAAGCGATTGAAAGGTTAGCTGCTCGGTGGGAGCGCAACGGAGCGCAAGTTTCGGATATCATGGCGTTGGCTAGAGCGATTGAACCGGGCGGTAGATCGCCAGCCACAATAATGCACCTCGGGAGAATCGCGTGAGCTCGGGCTTGCACCGTGGAACCAGCCCGGTCTAGATTATTCACGTCCAGTTCATCCGTCTCGCCGGGACGGACTCTCCAGCATCGTCGTGAGGCAGGAAGGCTGGAAAGTGCATTTTCTCACAGATTTGCAATCGACCGGTCTTGGTGGAGAAAATTGTGGGAAATGTTACACCAATACGGCGAGAACGGTTCTCCTGACAGCAGGAAGAGAGGAGGAATGTTATTTGGGGGAAGAGAGCAAGAGTGGCATATGTGTGTGGTTGTGTTATGTGGTGTCGTAATAAACCTGCCACAGCACTCGGAATCCGTTCCCGAGCCTGGCGGGTGTGAAGATGGCAATCGCCATTTTATGAAATATGAGTGCCGAGTCGTGTTGGAGCGTCACGTGGAATCCATTTTGCGGGCGCACTAATTTTAATTGAATATTTCAATTGAAAAGGCACATTAAACTTAAAACCACACTTTATTGTTATGAGCGTGTGCATGAACGCCGCGTTATGAAAACGTCCGCCACATGTCGTAACTCAAAAAAGGGCAAAAAATGAAAGCAAACTCTTGCCGAAGATCAAGACAACCGTCTGCCAGCTGCGTCGAGATTCGAACCCCTCTCGATCCACTTCATTGATTCCCGAAGCGAGCCACAATATTGACGCATTTACGATAATTGCATAATCTTTCGCTGGTCTTGCCTCTTCGGTCGTGGTGGACGCGGGCAAACAAAACAGAGAAGGACGGAAATAGATGATCAGTGTTTTATTTGTTTCCAGTTGGAATGTTTAATTCTATGTTGTTTTCCCAATGATGTTGATAGCATTCCAAAACGGGGGTACCGTTAGCGCAATGGCTGTTCGTCGTAAATTGCACCCGAAATAATAATTGAAATAATTAATCTCTTGTTGTTAATTTGCGAGCTTATTTCACCATTAAAACCGCACCTGAAACTGGTTTCATACATTTTTCATGAAACATCACTCAAACACACATCAGCGTCGTCGCCAGAAATCAGAGTAACATTGTTCAAACAACATAAAATTAAATCGACCACCCGCTCGCGTTCTCGCAACTCCCCCAACCCAAACCCGCCGGCCTCGCCGTGGCCGAGGTTCTGGCCGAGACTTTGTTGCAGCATTTTAGACACTAATGAACGAAAACCAACCAAATCCGCCCTCGTGTAAATATTAATTAAGGATTTAAGATGGTGCGAGCGAGCGACCGTCCAGAGACGCAATCAGAGCATCGGTTTCGGCCGGCACCTCCTACTGATTAGTTTTCCTTTCGCAAGGTCCTCAGCGGGGCTCGGGTCTTACAGACGGGCAGACACCTCCTGCACCCCCCCATGAAAAATCAGTAGCTCTCGCCGTCGTCGGCGTACGAGACGGAGAGAGAGAGAGAGAGAGCGGCGGCTACAACGTGTATTATGTGCTAATTAGCTGTCGTTCTTGTGATTTTCTTACCCTCGGTTCGGCTTTTCCTTTGCCCAACCGGATGCTTCGGCCGTCGTGTCGATCGGATCCCCATTACGGGCCGGGGGAAAATCGAGGAAAACCGTCGATCCAACCTGACGTGCGTCGCAAAAAGGCCGACTGATAAATGATACAAGTGGGGATGGGGCCTAATTTCTTCTCCTCCGCTGCTGATAAACCCACGATGGACGAGATTTGGCCGTGGGGCCAGTCAGTGGGTGATGTTTCCCATCCATCGCACGAGAAGGAAAGTCTGCATGCGCTTTGTGGGGTGCGCATCCAAAAGAGATTTGAAAATTAATTAACAAACCTATCCGAGTGCGGCTGTCGGTCGGTCCAGTCCCAGCCAGTTTAGGTTGGAAAGGCAGCGCACATTGCATTGGGAACGTATCGCGAGCAAGATGGGCTGGATGGAGAAGATGGGCAGATCATTAATCTTTCGCGTTCGGGCACCAACAAGTTTAGGTTTGGGAAGTTGAGCTAATTACTGGGGTTTTCTTCAATAGCTTAATATCGTCTGTATTCAAACACATGACACACATCACAGATGGATTTTTAGAAGTATTTACTGTTTTTTTTTGCACTTTTCATCAACATGTTTTGTACCAAAAACTAATTCATAATTTAATTCATTATTTAAAAAACGTACTATGTGTTAAAAATCATTACAATGCAAAAGAAAAGCACATTATTCGGGGAAGGAAAAATGCTGCTGACATCTAACATTGACATGTAAATCCCCTTGTGTGTATTCGATCGATTTAACGAACTTTACAAGGACGTGAAAAATCCCCCTATCCACACTATCATTCATTATCGGAAAGCGTGTGCTGCAACCGTACGTTTAACGACATTCGACGGCTTAATATAGCCGCGGAAGTCACAATAGCTTCCGTGCCATTTTCCACGGTTTTCTGAATTTTAACGTCCCCAGCATCCGCGAGACGAAACGCCTCCTGGGTGAGGTGTGGTGGGCTGGTAGTTTCTTCCTTATTTTATGGCCGTCGCCATTCCTTCCACCACACTGATATGATATTTTCGTGCACCACGGTTTGAATTTTCCCTTCCCGAGCGCACGGGGGCATCTGTTGTCATCGTCGCAACTCATTTTCGCTTTTAATTATAATTAATGGTACATGCTCGCCCAAGCAACCCCCGTCGGCGGTGGCCGGGGGGTGGTCGGGGAGCAGGCGCTCTCGTTCTCGAGCACGAAATTAACAAGATCTCCAACAAACGCGCGGAGAACCGGTGGCGATGTTTATCATACCGCGAAATCCCGATGCCATAAAGGCCGCGGGTGCGATATAAGTAGATCGACCGATGCAAACGGCCGGCTGTGTGTGTGTGTGCGTGTGAAGCAGCAGGAGGTCCTCTGTACTAACCGGATCAAAGAGAAGGCGAGAGAAAGAGAGAACCTTCAATGGTGTGTTGTGTGTTTTATTTTTCCACTTCTAAACCGGTGACGAGCTCCTCCTTTGTATGCGTTCGCTACAAGCTACAAGTCATAAAAATAATAACCAAACGAGCGACACTGAGAGAGAGAGAGAGAGAGAGAGAGAGAGAGGATGTGTTGAAGTGAGTTTTTATTTTTGGAAAATATGTCTACTAGCGAGCCGCGGCAGTGGAAGATCCTCAGTTATCAGTCTCCGCACTACTTAAGCTAGATGAAACGATGCGTATTTGAAGCGAAAATCTTGAGTTTTGTTGCGTTACGAGCGGTAGGTTCATGAAAGAGGGGGGGGGGGGG
>KZ073283.1:130567-144733 GCA_002091845.1 Anopheles cracens
TTTTTTGTTGCTATTCGTATTTGCTCGCCAGCCACGGCTTATCCGCGGTTGATGACGGTTTATTCGCTTCCCGAGTGCAAATAAGGGGGTTTTCGGTAGGGACAAGGTGATCCTCTCACCCACACAGCGAGCGTGCGCGCGCGCGCGTATAGAAGACGATACAAAAACCCATTTTGGAACGACATTGTTGGTGCCTCGTTGGGTCCGTGTTTTATGATTTTATCGCGCGTCCAGCGAAGAAGGTCCAGTCCCTAGTGTCTGTCTCTGGAACTAAGGGGGCGAGCGAAAATCCCTTCGCACCAGAGCGCGCGGAGCGGAGAGCCTCATTGTAATGCTTATGCTGTGGTCGTTGTTTTGTTTCGCTTGTTCACTCTTTTATTTCATCTCAATTTCTTGCATAACCTCACCCTGTGCCTCATTTATCACTTTTGTTTGTTCGCGTTTTCAACAAAATACTCCCAGCTCTCGTTGTCGATGAGAGCAAGTTCGGTCCAGGAAGGATGCTGCCCTGTCTCGCTCTCACGTTCTACTGTGCGTTTCATGTTTTTTTTTCTATACATATCATTTAACCCAGCGTCTTGTAGGCCCTTGTATCCCCCTTTCGGTGCTGGTCTTTGGTTGCTTTTCTCTTTGTCACGTTTCATTCTCGGGTCCCCACAACGCGGGTTTTCGCGCATTGCCAATCCCTGGTTTTGTTTTTGTTGTTTTTCTCTGCTGCTCCGGGCACTCCTCTGGATCCCATCGGTGGGTGTGTGTGTGTGTTTGTCTCGCGGCAAAGCTCGTTTTTATTCTGTTTTGTCTTTGGCTTTACGCTTTACGCATTACGCAGCGCTCCGCGGTCCGTTGTCGTGTGTTGATTCACATTTTCATCACCTCTTCACCTCTCTCTCTCTCTCTCGCGCTGACCCTACGTGTGTGTGTGCTGTGCGCTGATTTCCAGCCGGTGTATGTAACTAGTATAATTAATTACTAATTAACACCTTATTTCCATTAAGCTACATAAATTTTGCACCTGGTTTGAAAAGCGACACCAACGCCGAACACCGACCGACGGGACTGCGTGTACTTCGGTTTGCTTCTCGCTCCGCACGCTTCTTCTCCTGCTTCGCCCGCACCGTGCCCCATCCGGTTTGGGGTGGTGGTCAGGCAGAGGACGATTTATGTTCGCCAGCGCGCGCTATACAAACCGAAACCCGAAACATTAATGCTCACTTCCGTGAAAGCATGCTCGGTGCCGTAGGGGGGAGTTCCCAGCGCGAGGTCAGAGTTCGGCACACATATGCAGAAGGTCAAACCGGCCGCGGCAAGTGGCGGAAATCGATTTGTTTGAATATCATTAAATTTGCAAAAGCGGGAAATTATTTTTGCTACTTTCCTGGTTTCCCTCGTCGGGTCTTGCCGCCGGGGCCACTGGGGGAGGTGAAAGGTTGGAGCTGTATGTGTGTGTGCTCGAACGAGGCAGCCCCAACACAGAAAAAAACTCTCACCCGCCACCGCAAAAGCAAACACAAAAAACGGTCTTTTCTGCAATTGGCTGCTGTTTGCATTATTCGCGATGCATTCGCGATGTTTTTTGCTATAATACCTTCAAGAATGTTTGCTCAGATGTTTGTGTTCCTTTCTTATTCTTTCGTTTCTCAGTATTCTTTGTTCTTCTAGCAGCTATTTTGCCCAACTTATGTTTGTTTTTGTACTTTCACATCCTGGAACGAAGAGCTTCCTGTTCCCGGTGTAACTTTAATTACTCTTTACAAACTCTTGTCTTAACAAATAAAAAAAAAACAAAAACACACACACAGAAACCACATCTGCAGCTTATCAGATGACGGTTTCGGCTTACTGCGCGGAGCAAACGCAAACAACCAATGTGAAACATCTGCTCGCCACCAACTCACCCTCTCTCACCCGTCTTCTGCATGCAGCTAGTGCACAGAGATTGAACATACCCGTGCGACATATGCTACATCGGGCTTTACACCGCGCGCACACAGCGGGGTGAATCGGAAAGTAATGTTTCTCTTCCAACTCCAAGCACTACGCGTTAGGTGAGGTGATGTTTTGCGCTCGACAAACCGAGCGAACCACTCTGTAGTGGGTGCTGTTACACTGCAACGCGCTAAGTGCGAGGTTATGTTTGCGTGTGTATACGTGTTGTTGTTCCCAGCCAGACGCACAAAACACAGGGCGAGATGTTGCGCGATTTTCATATGGGCGTGAGTGGCAAAATCCCTCGGGAAGAAATTGGTAGAACGTGTGGAGTGAGCACGCATAAAAAAACAAACGAGAACGAACATCCGCTCCGTCAAGTCGAGAACACGTAGAACAGCTGTTAGGTTAAGCCGGATTTAATAAAGCACGTTTTCGGAGCATTGAGATGAGGCACTCGCAATGCCCCAACCATGTTGCAGTGCAAATGTGGAGCGGAAAGAAACGTGTATGTGACAGGTCATGAAGAAATTTGGAGACTTGACTAGTTTCGCAAGATGGATGATAAGATAGGTGAAGTTCGTTGAATATTTTCATCATTTTAGAAAATGTTTCAATTTTATCTTTTTGCTATAATACCTTCAAGAATGTTTGCTCAGATGTTTGTGTTCCTTTCTTATTCTTTCGTTTCTCAGTATTCTTTGTTCTTTCCTGTTCTGCAATTCTGCTCACAGATTTGTTTCGGTAGAGGTGGAGGATAGAATATAGGGAGCTGTGTCGTTGTTGTCTGCAAAGCAATTCTTGGTGTCCCTGCCGAGGCGTCGCTACATCCACTTCTCGATCTGCTGCTCCAAAAATACATCAAAGTGTACGCGTGTGCAAAACCTAACGGCGGACATTGTCTTCTCACCCGTCTTCTGCATGCAGCTAGTGCACAGAGATTGAACATACCCGTGCGACATATGCTACATCGGGCTTTACACCGCGCGCACACAGCGGGGTGAATCGGAAAGTAATGTTTCTCTTCCAACTCCAAGCACTACGCGTTAGGTGAGGTGATGTTTTGCGCTCGACAAACCGAGCGAACCACTCTGTAGTGGGTGCTGTTACACTGCAACGCGCTAAGTGCGAGGTTATGTTTGCGTGTGTATACGTGTTGTTGTTCCCAGCCAGACGCACAAAACACAGGGCGAGATGTTGCGCGATTTTCATATGGGCGTGAGTGGCAAAATCCCTCGGGAAGAAATTG
This sequence comes from Anopheles cracens, assembly GCA_002091845.1. Classification (NCBI taxonomy): domain Eukaryota; kingdom Metazoa; phylum Arthropoda; class Insecta; order Diptera; family Culicidae; genus Anopheles; species Anopheles cracens. The sequence goes on from KZ073283.1 coordinate 133,743, forward strand.
GTAGAACGTGTGGAGTGAGCACGCATAAAAAAACAAACGAGAACGAACATCCGCTCCGTCAAGTCGAGAACACGTAGAACAGCTGTTAGGTTAAGCCGGATTTAATAAAGCACGTTTTCGGAGCATTGAGATGAGGCACTCGCAATGCCCCAACCATGTTGCAGTGCAAATGTGGAGCGGAAAGAAACGTGTATGTGACAGGTCATGAAGAAATTTGGAGACTTGACTAGTTTCGCAAGATGGATGATAAGATAGGTGAAGTTCGTTGAATATTTTCATCATTTTAGAAAATGTTTCAATTTTATCTTTTTGCTATAATACCTTCAAGAATGTTTGCTCAGATGTTTGTGTTCCTTTCTTATTCTTTCGTTTCTCAGTATTCTTTGTTCTGCTAGCAGTTATTTTGCCCAACTTATGTTTGTTTTTGTACTTTCACATCCTGGAACAAAGAGCTTCCTGTTCCCGGTGTAACTTTAATTACTCTTTACAAACTCTTGTCTTAACAAATAAAAAAAAAACAAAAACACACACACAGAAACCACATCTGCAGCTTATCAGATGACGGTTCCGGCTTACTGCGCGGAGCAAACGCAAACAAACAATGTGAAACATCTGCTCGCCACCAACTCACCCTCACAGTGTTGTTTTGATCCTTTTGGAAACACAACAAAAAAAAACACAAAAATGAACCACGCACCATGCAACATTGTGCATGTTGGTTGGATGCTGTGTTGCAATTTTTTATTTGTTTCTTTTCCGCTAGTGGCTGTTCCCAGCAATCTCTCTCTTTCTCTCTCTCTTTGTGTATGTACATGTATATTTTTTTGTTGCTATTCGTATTTGCTCGCCAGCCACGGCTTATCCGCGGTTGATGACGGTTTATTCGCTTCCCGAGTGCAAATAAGGGGGTTTTCGGTAGGGACAAGGTGATCCTCTCACCCACACAGCGAGCGTGCGCGCGCGCGCGTATAGAAGACGATACAAAAACCCATTTTGGAACGACATTGTTGGTGCCTCGTTGGGTCCGTGTTTTATGATTTTATCGCGCGTCCAGCGAAGAAGGTCCAGTCCCTAGTGTCTGTCTCTGGAACTAAGGGGGCGAGCGAAAATCCCTTCGCACCAGAGCGCGCGGAGCGGAGAGCCTCATTGTAATGCTTATGCTGTGGTCGTTGTTTTGTTTCGCTTGTTCACTCTTTTATTTCATCTCAATTTCTTGCATAACCTCACCCGGTGCCTCATTTATCACTTTTGTTTGTTCGCGTTTTCAACAAAATACTCCCAGCTCTCGTTGTCGATGAGAGCAAGCTCGGTCCAGGAAGGATGCTGCCCTGTCTCGCTCTCACGTTCTACTGTGCGTTTCATGTTTTTTTTTTCTATACATATCATTTAACCCAGCGTCTTGTAGGCCCTTGTATCCCCCTTTCGGTGCTGGCCTTTGGTTGCTTTTCTCTTTGTCACGTTTCATTCTCGGGTCCCCACAACGCGGGTTTTCGCGCATTGCCAATCCCTGGTTTTGTTTTTGTTGTTTTTCTCTGCTGCTCCGGGCACTCCTCTGGATCCCATCGGTGGGTGTGTGTGTGTGTTTGTCTCGCGGCAAAGCTCGTTTTTATTCTGTTTTGTCTTTGGCTTTACGCTTTACGCATTACGCAGCGCTCCGCGGTCCGTTGTCGTGTGTTGATTCACATTTTCATCACCTCTTCACCTCTCTCTCTCTCTCGCGCTGACCCTACGTGTGTGTGTGTGCTGTGCGCTGATCCAGCCGGTGTATGTAACTAGTATAATTAATTACTAATTAACACCTTATTTCCATTAAGCTACATAAATTTTGCACCTGGTTTGAAAAGCGACACCAACGCCGAACACCGACCGACGGGACTGCGTGTACTTCGGTTTGCTTCTCGCTCCGCACGCTTCTTCTCCTGCTTCGCCCGCACCGTGCCCCATCCGGTTTGGGGTGGTGGTCAGGCAGAGGACGATTTATGTTCGCCAGCGCGCGCTATACAAACCGAAACCCGAAACATTAATGCTCACTTCCGTGAAAGCATGCTCGGTGCCGTAGGGGGGAGTTCCCAGCGCGAGGTCAGAGTTCGGCACACATATGCAGAAGGTCAAACCGGCCGCGGCAAGTGGCGGAAATCGATTTGTTTGAATATCATTAAATTTGCAAAAGCGGGAAATTATTTTTGCTACTTTCCTGGTTTCCCTCGTCGGGTCTTGCCGCCGGGGCCACTGGGGGAGGTGAAAGGTTGGAGCTGTATGTGTGTGTGCTCGAACGAGGCAGCCCCAACACAGAAAAAAACTCTCACCCGCCACCGCAAAAGCAAACACAAAAAACGGTCTTTTCTGCAATTGGCTGCTGTTTGCATTATTCGCGATGCATTCGCGATGTTTTTTTTCTCCAATTTCTGTTCGCGCATCTCCCACTGCATTTGCAAAACCCCGAACCCCCCCGTGCGAGAAGATGCCCGGGTGTGACGGTTTCGGCAAATGGGTTTCGGCAAATGAGGCCATCGGTTCACCGCCCAAGGTCATGTGTGTTCGGTGGTGTTGTGAAAAATTCAAAAGCGTGGCAAATGCAACGCCTCCCGAGGTGGGTGCGAAAGTGAAGACGAACCGCTGGGCGATAAATTTTCCTACCGCGTATCGATCGGTTTCGCGCAATCGCGCACGAGAGACGGAGCCGAGATAATTTGTACAAAATTATGCAAACACATACTGAAACTGAGATGAGATCGGTGCGGGCTGCTGTTTTTCTTTTCCTATTTCGGTTGCTCATTTCTTCATCATTAGCTCGTTACATGTTTGATGTTTGTGTTTTCTTCTTCATCGTGAAGACACAAGGATAAGAAGTGGAGAAGAAAAGAGCGCCCGCTCGCTAATGATCCATGATCAAGCGATTTGTATCGAAACAATTTTCCGATTAAAAGGCGGCAGATTGCGAATCGGTGCGGCAGGCGGCGGGATGTCTGGGATCGAAATGTTTTCTATCGATATTGCACCCACAGACGCGTGTGCGTTCGCGTGTGTTGTATCATCGAAGTGACGGCTATAAATTTTGTAATTTTTTAGACTGTTTAGATTTAGTCAGATTTTTTTAAATTTTTAATTCATTCATAAATAAGAGAAGCAGCAGAGTGTTTAATATCTCAATTTTAATTAGACAGATGTTTCAACAGCAAAAAAAATGGTAGCATTTTTGCTCAATCTTGCAATCTACCCAATCGATCGTGATTAACTTACCTGCTCCATCGCTTTCCTTCAGGTTCCAGGTGCGCAACGTTTAATAATTGAGAGAAAATTTTGATTATTTTGCCTTCACTTACATCGCCACTCGCCCAACATTTTGAAGACCTCGCGCAGATGATTTAGTTACCACCTGATCTGATCAACCGCGAGAAATTGCACACGCTCATCCGATCCGATCGAGCCGCTTTCCATGGAAGGGAAGTGCGTCAGTGGCAGTGGCTTCTCAGTTTCGCTAATTGATTAGGATCAATCACGCCGAAGGAAAGTCGCGCGCACTTCCTGTGCCTTAAATTAATAAAATTTCTCCCGACCGCTGTTGCAGCCAACACGACGCCTGCTGCTAAACAGAGCAGCGATCCAGCAGCGAGCAAAATGGGAAAATCGCAAATGGAACGGGCGTCGATTTTGCGTCAAAACACACGGCGCACTGTTTTGCCCTGCACTTCGGTGGACGCATTTCCCGGCGAGTGAGCTGGCGTTTTAGCGATGATCGGTGGTGGTCGGAAGATGCATTAAATTTGTTTTGCTTATGCATCCATAATTGATGTCAATCAAGCAAACACGCCGGATCCGTTTGCTCTGGCCCCGATAAACTAGCTTTCCGTAGGGCCGTTTTGCAGACATTTTCCGCCGAAACCATTTCCAGCCGACGGAGGGATGTCGCTTCGTCCTATTTCTGATCGATCCGTTCGGTCTGATGGAACGAGATGTGCCGTATGCGCGCCACAAAGGAGTCGCGTTGCCTCTGCAGCCAGTGTGGCAGGATCAAAACCACCACGACGGCTGGCGTCAATCGGATGCTACGAAGTGAAAAATGATCGACAGTTTATTTATGCACTGGGACGGCGGTTGGGTTTGTAGTGTGTGGCTTGGAAATGCGATGCGTCGGTGGTGTAAGTATTATAAAGTTTGATTTTAATCGTGCAAACATAATTGAACATGATTGATGATGATTTAGTTTGGTACAGTGCTCCTGAAACCCAATTCAGATAAGAGTTTTCATTTGAATTAAAATGAGGGCCGTTGGCTTGATTGAAAACATTCTTCTAAAGACTTGAAGCATGTTGCGTGCACAAGTCTTATTCTTTTGAATCCCGATGACAGTTTTTTTTATACATTTTTTGGGTTTGGTCTACTATTTTTGGTCGATTTTCTTCCCTTATTGTTTCTTATTGGTTCTTCGAACTTACACGAAGCCTTTTCAATCATAATTCCGTTTTATATTCGAACATTCTATCCACAAGTCAATTCTTATGACACTCTTAATTCTGAAATCGATTCTCTTGACTCTCTCCAACCCCGCTTGATTCAAAACACTAGTTGTAATAGTAGATGATTTTCTTGAAAAGAGTAGTTGATAAAAAATGATAGAATTGTCGGTCAACTTCTGAAAAAGTGTGAAAATCCAGTTCTCTCCAAAACAGAATCGTAAAACTCAATCAATTCTCATAATAAAACGAACCATGATTCGAACATCGCCAACAAGAATCGATTAACAGAGTCCATAAAGAGATTATGGATAATGTATTAACACTAACGGACAAATCTGGTCTCAATTGACACTTTTGCAACTTTGAGCTTCGATAACTCGAAAACGAATAGAGATATCGACAAACGTTTTTCACCCAAAGTCTTACATGTTTTCAAAGTTTTTTTAAAAGAATTTTCAAAATTTTTGAAATTCGTAAATTTCTGAGATACAACTTGTTACTCCTTTCGTGCAAATCATGGTGTCAATTGACACCTAGAAGGCTATTTTTGGCAATTGTTAACCGATTGGGCTGAAATTTCCAGCAGTTGTGCGCAAACTATTCCCCCTCAAGTGAAAATCCGCCGACGTCAAAATTTTAAAAACCTTGAAAACTATACGTAAAAATGTTTGTTGCCCGAATTCCATAAAATGGCAAATAGGGGCAGTGGTTCAGAACCTACAATAAAAATTTCAGACTTTTCCGATTAAAATTGTACGATTGGCTTCACGTTATACCTAAAAAAATAAGAAGAAGAATAAAATTCGAAAATTCATGTTTTCTGCTTGTAATTCGTGACATTCGTATTCAAATTACGTGTTTATTGTGCATTATGCATTTTAATTGATAAATTTGTGTATTTTTTATATAGAAAAACACTTTTTATTCGGTCTACCCGATTTTCCATAGCTTCTGCAATTGACACGTGACTTTCTCTACCAAAAGACAGCGGGAGTGGATACGATGCATTCGCGATGTTTTTTTTCTCCAATTTCTGTTCGCGCATCTCCCACTGCATTTGCAAAACCCCGAACCCCCCCGTGCGAGAAGATGCCCGGGTGTGACGGTTTCGGCAAATGGGTTTCGGCAAATGAGGCCATCGGTTCACCGCCCAAGGTCGTGTGTGTTCGGTGGTGTTGTGAAAAATTCAAAAGCGTGGCAAATGCAACGCCTCCCGAGGTGGGTGCAAAAGTGAAGACGAACCGCTGGGCGATACATTTTCCTACCGCGTATCGATCGGTTTCGCGCAATCGCGCACGAGAGAGGGAGCCGAGATAATTTGTACAAAATTATGCAAACACATACTGAAACTGAGATGAGATCGGTGCGGGCTGCTGTTTTTCTTTTCCTATTTCGGTTGCTCATTTCTTCATCATTAGCTCGTTACATGTTTGATGTTTGTGTTTTCTTCTTCATCGTGAAGACACAAGGATAAGAAGTGGAGAAGAAAAGAGCGCCCGCTCGCTAATGATCCATGATCAAGCGATTTGTATCGAAACAATTTTCCGATTAAAAGGCGGCAGACGGCGGGATGTCTGGGATCGAAATGTTTTCTACCGATATTGCACCCACAGACGCGTGTGCGTTCGCGTGTGTTGTATCATCGAAGTGACGGCTATAAATTTTGTAATTTTTTAGACTGTTTAGATTTTTTTAAAATGTTTCTAGTCAGATTTTTTATTATTTTTAATTCATTCATAAATAAGAGAAGCAGCAGAGTGTTTAATATCTCAATTTTAATTAGACAGATGTTTCAACAGCAAAAAAAATGGTAGCATTTTTGCTCAATCTTGCAATCTACCCAATCGATCGTGATTAACTTACCTGCTCCATCGCTTTCCTTCAGGTTCCAGGTGCGCAACGTTTAATAATTGAGAGAAAATTTTGATTATTTTGCCTTCACTTACATCGCCACTCGCCCAACATTTTGAAGACCTCGCGCAGATGATTTAGTTACCACCTGATCTGATCAACCGCGAGAAATTGCACACGCTCATCCGATCCGATCGAGCCGCTTTCCATGGAAGGGAAGTGCGTCAGTGGCAGTGGCTTCTCAGTTTCGCTAATTGATTAGGATCAATCACGCCGAAGGAAAGTCGCGCGCACTTCCTGTGCCTTAAATTAATAAAATTTCTCCCGACCGCTGTTGCAGCCAACACGACGCCTGCTGCTAAACAGAGCAGCGATCCAGCAGCGAACGAAATGGGAAAATCGCAAATGGAACGGGCGTCGATTTTGCGTCAAAACACACGGCGCACTGTTTTGCCCTGCACTTCGGTGGACGCATTTCCCGGCGAGTGAGCTGGCGTTTTAGCGATGATCGGTGGTGGTCGGAAGATGCATTAAATTTGTTTTGCTTATGCATCCATAATTGATGTCAATCAAGCAAACACGCCGGATCCGTTTGCTCTGGCCCCGATAAACTAGCTTTCCGTAGGGCCGTTTTGCAGACATTTTCCGCCGAAACCATTTCCAGCCGACGGAGGGATGTCGCTTCGTCCTATTTCTGATCGATCCGTTCGGTCTGATGGAACGAGATGTGCCGTATGCGCGCCACAAAGGAGTCGCGTCGCTTCTGCAGCCAGTGTGGCAAGATCAACACCACCACGACGGCTGGCGTCAATCGGATGCTACGAAGTGAAAAATGATCGACAGTTTATTTATGCACTGGGACGGCGGTTAGCATTATTAGCAGCCGTTTGCAATGTTGATTTAATTTGACACTAAAAACCACACGATATCAAATTTGACACGCTTTTGTGTTACGATTAGGGTTCCGTTACCATTGTGGAGAACCGCTTGAGAAGCCATATGCATCTAAGGTCGATATGTGTAGCCTTGGCAGCATCTTATGTTGTCTATTAATATTTACTAGTACTGAGAAAGAATATTTGAATCGATTCAAATAGCAATTCTTCGATAAAGGCGAGACATTCGAATCTTCTCATATCAAATTTTTCAACATATCTGTACGTTAACACTTACGGTCAAATGGACCGAACACTCCTTTGGTGCAAATCATGGTGTCAATTGACACCTAGAAGGCAATTATTACCCGATTGAGCTGAAATTTTCACCAGTTGTGCGCAAACTATTCTAGTTTTATAATCCGTCGAGTTTGTGACCCAGCCCTCCTCAAGTGAAAATCCGCCGACGTCAAAATTTAAAAAACCTTGAAAATTATACGTAAAAATTCTCGGAGCCCGAATTCAATTAAATGGCATATAGGAGCAGTAGTCTAGAACCTACGAAAAAAAAATAAAAAAAAAATTCGAAGAAAATTGTGGAAATGGCATTACTTTGAATATCCACTCCCGCTGTCTTTTGGTAGAGAAAGTCACGTGTCAATTGCAGAAGCTATGGAAAATCGGGTAGACCGAATAAAAAGTGTTTTTCTATATAAAAAATACACAAATTTATCAATTAAAATGCATAATGCACAATAAACACGTAATTTGAATACGAATGTCACGAATTACAAGCAGAAAACATGAATTTTCGAATTTTATTCTTCTTCTTATTTTTTTAGGTATAACGTGAAGCCAATCGTACAATTTTAATCGGAAAAGTCTGAAATTTTTATTGTAGGTTCTGAACCACTGCCCCTATTTGCCATTTTATGGAATTCGGGCAACAAACATTTTTACGTATAGTTTTCAAGGTTTTTAAAATTTTGACGTCGGCGGATTTTCACTTGAGGGGGAATAGTTTGCGCACAACTGCTGGAAATTTCAGCCCAATCGGTTAACAATTGCCAAAAATAGCCTTCTAGGTGTCAATTGACACCATGATTTGCACGAAAGGAGTAACAAGTTGTATCTCAGAAATTTACGAATTTCAAAATTTTTGAAAATCCTTTAAAAAAAACTTTGCAAACATGTAAGACTTTGGGTGAAAAACGTTTGTCGATATCTCTATTCGTTTTCGAGTTATCGAAGCTCAAAGTTGCAAAAGTGTCAATTGAGACCAGATTTGTCCGTTAGTGTTAATACATTATCCATAATCTCTTTATGGACTCTGTTAATCGATTCTTGTTGGCGATGTTCGAATCATGGTTCTTCCCTTATTGTTTCTTATTGGTTCTTCGAACTTACACGAAGCCTTTTCAATCATAATTCCGTTTTATATTCGAACATTCTATCCACAAGTCAATTCTTATGACACTCTTAATTCTGAATTCGATTCTCTCGACTCTCTTTCACCCCGCTTGATTCAAAACACTAGTTGTAATAGTAGATGATTTTCTTGAAAAGAGTAGTTGATAAAAAATGATAGAATTGTCGGTCAACTTCTGAAAAAGTGTGAAAATCCAGTTCTCTCCAAAACAGAATCGTAAAACTCAATCAATTCTCATAATAAAACGAACCATGATTCGAACATCGCCAACAAGAATCGATTAACAGAGTCCATAAAGAGATTATGGATAATGTATTAACACTAACGGACAAATCTGGTCTCAATTGACACTTTTGCAACTTTGAGCTTCGATAACTCGAAAACGAATAGAGATATCGACAAACGTTTTTCACCCAAAGTCTTACATGTTTGCAAAGTTTTTTTTAAAGGATTTTCAAAAATTTTGAAATTCGTAAATTTCTGAGATACAACTTGTTACTCCTTTCGTGCAAATCATGGTGTCAATTGACACCTAGAAGGCTATTTTTGGCAATTGTTAACCGATTGGGCTGAAATTTCCAGCAGTTGTGCGCAAACTATTCCCCCTCAAGTGAAAATCCGCCGACGTCAAAATTTTAAAAACCTTGAAAACTATACGTAAAAATGTTTGTTGCCCGAATTCCATAAAATGGCAAATAGGGGCAGTGGTTCAGAACCTACAATAAAAATTTCAGACTTTTCCGATTAAAATTGTACGATTGGCTTCACGTTATACCTAAAAAAATAAGAAGAAGAATAAAATTCGAAAATTCATGTTTTCTGCTTGTAATTCGTGACATTCGGTCAAATTAAATCAACATTGCAAACGGCTGCTAATAATGCTTGCTGCTGTCCATACGCTTCCAATAAAAACTCCGCGAATGTAAATACCCATGAGAAAATCACTTCAAGCTGCAAGGCACACACACACACAACACAACAAGTTCATTAGCAGCAAATCGGAAACCATTTAACCGCGCGTCGCATCTCGCCCCGCTCGCAAAACCAATAACGGAAAGCTCATCATCAAAACCAATCCATTCCCAGGCTCAATGGGATGTTTGTTTAATATTTTATCCCAGCACACGAGCGCCCAGGCCAAACTTCAAACGTGGCACAAGAGGGAGAGAAAAAAAAACGCGTGTAGAACCCCATCCGAATTACAGCAGGCATAGGGCGGCTTCAATTGCCTTCCCAGTGTCAATCGCGTAGACGAAACAAAATGACACCGTTTTGCAGGGAGGAGGGCACCGCGAGTGAACAATAATATTATTGCAATTTTATGCCACTGTCAGCGAATCATAATGGGCCAATAAAGACGGAGGCGAGCCTGCCCGGGTCTCCCCGCTGGGGGAGTATGTGCGCGGCCCGTACGGGATGATTGGGAGGCCGCCTTCATCTTGACATCCGCTGATTGGGCTGTTCCTCGCGTTTGGGAGCGCATCTTGTTTTACTGCCGCCGTTTTCGCTTTGAGGAGCGCCTCTTTTTTTTTTTGCTCGTCCACAGTTCGCTGGAAATCAGAATATGCAAAATATAGCTCAATTATCCGCCCGCCCCCCGGGAAGCAAGTACGCGGGAGTGCGAAGCGCACGAATCGCGTGAGAATTAACTTTTGCTCAATTATACCCATAACCGCCCCGAGGTTCCCAGCCGTGTCTAATTCGTCGCGTCGGCTGCTTCCTTTCAAATGGGTTCCGTTCGGGTGAGGGATGCCACTTTTTTTGTTCGCTTCGTCTTCTGGCTGACTTTGGGCCTCCTAAGCCTCCTTTGGGACGCAGCCGCCAGTCTGGTAGGGGGGGGGAAAAAAAGGACGCGATGAAAATCGACCCAAACGGAAACACGGTGTGTCTCCCGTTCGGCAGACGACATTGCTGCAGCCACCGCCGCCATCTTATCCAATTAATTATCATCCTCATCAGCTTAGATGGTAATCTGGGTTTGGTGGGTGGGTGGTTGGGTAGGATGGAAGGAAAACAGCCACCTCTTCAGGGCAAAAACGATGAGGTCGGCGATTTAGGAGGGGATTAAACATCGAGTACACTTTCTCTGTAATGGGGCTTTAAGGATGTTTTGAGCCACCGCTGCCCATCGCCTCCTGTCGTGCTCTACATTCAATCAATTCCCATCTCCCGACCCGGGCGAATCGAGTGAAAGAGGTGAAAAAGATCACCTAGCCAGACCAGCCTGAGAATGATGTTTAATACACCGGGGCTGTGCTCCCAAACGTGCATTTCATTTCCTTAAATCACCTCCTTAAAAGGGTGGCTCGTTTTGCAACACCCATTCGGCCTTTTTTCCCACACCGACGTTTTCGCCCTCATTGGGTGGAAAACTGCAAC
>KZ073283.1:144743-156323 GCA_002091845.1 Anopheles cracens
CTATCGGGTGCCCGGTGCCCTGTCACATTGTGGTGTCGTCCCTTTTTCGGACCGATTTTTGCCTCTATGGTCGTAGTTTTGAGCGTAGGACGGCTCGCTCGAGATCGTGGCTGTCGATTCATGTCGTCGTGGCGTGCTCCTCGGGGTTAACCGTGCCCGCCTGGTGACGTGTGGGTTACGCGAAACTCCCCACGGGGTACGTGTGGGACAGGCGAAAAAGAGTTCCCAGGCTCTCGCAGGCCACAGACTCGGGTCGTCCAGTTGGTTGGACCACTTTAAGCCATCTTGACCCGCGCAGCTGCCGGCTGCCGGCTGCTGCTGTTTTTGCGGCACGGAAATCTGATACTGGCGAGCATCCGCTTGCCGAAGATTCAATTTGTTGTGTTTCCTCTTTTACCTCTTTTTTGGCCCCTCATTCGAAAGGAGGCCTGCTGGGCAACAGAGTGGCACACGTAAAAATTGTAATAATAGCAAATCGGACCACAGAAAAAAGCAATGTTCTCGTTACACGAAACAATCACATTCGACAAACAAAGTGCGCCAACCGGGGGTGAGCTACTTTTACTTTCGCTTTCGCGCCTGCCGGTGAGCGTTCGGTGTGCACATTAAACCTAACACCCCGGAGGATTAGTGCCTGTCGTCGGACCGGCGAAATGATCGCGTCGCGTCCGCGCTTCGGGTGATCATTAATTTGCGCTGCATGCGGCTGCGCGCATGCTGGAGCGATTAGGGTGCCTTAGTTTCGACCCGCGGAGTGCTTGTGTAGCTCGTGTAATGGCGGCGTACAACAAATGGGCAAAACTTATTGGTCACCACCGCCGGGCGAAGCAATATTTCTTCTGCCGGTACCGGTTGCCGTCTGTCTGAGTGGCCCGATCGGCTGAGTTGTGTAGATTTGATTCAGATTCGTGAAACTCAACGAGCCTTACATCTTAGTGTTGTGTTTTATGAATCTTTCGACGAGATTCAGATTCATGAATCTTTCTTTTAGGATTCATTCAGATACATTCATGAATCTTTGGAAATTCATTAACCTTATGAATCTCTGGAAGATTCATGAATCTCATGAATCTCTGGAGATTCATGAATCTCTAGGGATTCATGAATTCTATGAATCTCTAAATCCCTAGAGATTCATGAGATTCATGAATCTTTAGAGATTCATGAATCTTTAGAGATTGATGAATCTTTGTTTCTAAGATTCAAATTCATTCATTCAGTTCAAAGATTCATTCAGGTTCATGAATCTGAATCTCTGTTACCCAACACTATTACATCTAGATAAATGAATCGCACTCTCAACTTTTTGAGACTTTTTTCCCTCAGCTTTCCCTTTCAGAAATCTTCATTCTTTGAAGAAGAAGATGAAGAAAAGGGAGAAGAAGAACAAAAGGAAAAATATAAAGATGATAAAGAAGACATCATCGATCTAAAAAAGATATGATTGATTCGACACAGCATGAATCTCATGAATCAGATCAAAAACAGAATCACAAGTCAAATGAATCTCCTCTGAAAATTCATGCGAATAAGAGCATTCATTGGTGACTTATTCATGTTAAACTGCACGACCGATTGCGCTGCTATTGAGAGACTTTTTCGATTCAATGTATTTGAGTACTTGAGTTCCTGATGGCAAATTTATGAATTTAAGCATTTTTGAGCGTTGTAATTCACGGCCCTCATTGCAGCATGATTCAGTCAGTTTATTGCCCAAAATTAAAAATTGCTTCAACCCGTACCATACAGACAAAGTATCTCCCATTTATTGTTGTTCATCCGTAGTTCATCGGCTTCTCGTCTATTTTCACAACTGTGTTTTTTTTTCTAACAAATTGCCTTCTCTTCCTTCCATTGCAGGTGAGTCCTTTGATTTATTGCGTCAATCATCTGCTGCGGCGGTTTTCATTCGATCCTCATCATGCCGTGAAACGCTTGTGTCAGGTGCAGGTAATTTATCGTACACATACACACGCACACACGATCTTCCTAATGACCGGGCTACACCGTTTATCGATCGCGCTGGAGTGGTTAAATTCGGCACCACCGAACGAGCGCCACCCTTTTGTGCGGCGGCACACACTAATTTGTGTAACTGTTACGACCGTCATGTGTGTGTGTGTATTTCGGCAGCCTGAAAGTACACGGAGGAGAGAAAAATTGCCTCACATTTGGTTCGGTGTTCATAATGCGCTGCAATTGCGGTCGAATAGAGATCCATCCGCTCGCTAGGAGTGGATTTGCTGCTGCAACCCTTTCGAGCAACATCATGATCATGTAACTGTAGAAAGCATTAACGAGGACACAATTTTAATCGAACTGTAACTGTCGCCCGGGCTTACGGCCGTTACAAAGTGGCCCATTCGGTACTCGGTTAATCATTCCGGGCGAGACAAAGGGAGACCGAACGATCAAAACAAGATCGGTACAGCATCCGTCAAAATTGGAATTCATTAGCGAAGGTTGGGGTTGTCGGGTTCTTTCACCGTAAAATGTGGAGCCCACTGATGGGTTGATAATTGTGGGCACATTAGGTAACTCAATTTTTCGAGTGCCATTTCCGTCTGTAACCAGATCGTTAAGGGTGATGTTGTTTCCACCTCGTTTTAGTTTAATCCACACCGGGTGAGATGTGTAGTGTGCAATAATTCAACACACACTAGTCAAGACGATCAATTTCAAAAACGGTATTTTCGATTCGATTCGAGACGAGCAGTTAAAAGCTTTGCCCCCGGCGGGGGGGGGGGCAATTGCACCGCCGAAAAGCAATTTCATTGTGACATACGATAAGCACCTGCGGCAACGCATTACGGCGGAAATTTGTTTCTTTTCAACACTTCAACACCCCGTGTCCTGTACAAACGCGTCAAGAGCCCAATACTCACAGCACAATTGTAGCCGTGAGTGTGTCGAAACGCTTAAATGAGCTTTCCACACGGAATGGGTGCACCAACACCTCATCATCAGGCCGCTATCGATTACAATCATCCAAGTGCCACGGAACACGACACGACACGACTACAATGTGCAATGCCGTTTCGCTGTAACAGAGAGAGAGAAAAAAAGCACACACACGGCTGCAATTCATCTTGCGCAAAGCTCGCCCGGAGCGGCGACGTTAAGACAATTCTATCTAACGCAAAAATCGTGATTGACAGCGCGATGTGTGATTGATTCGGTGTCCTTCTGGTCTGTTGTTGCACACCCCGTACAGCGACGACGCCGTTTGTTCGCGTGCTCGAGCTGCAAATGAGGAAAGCTAATTACCTTTCGGCACTCTCCTCAGCAGCCGGCAGAAGAAACAACAACATCGCCAAGCGTTTTCGCGAACGCTTGGCGGTCACACAACACACATTGGGGGTGTGTTTTCCTTTGCGGGGTTGCTGCTTGCGCCTGATGACAGTCGCTGATAATTTCTTTTTTTTTTATGCGATTGCTGTCATGAAGCCTCCGCTAGATACTGACACCGGTGCAGTGTCTTGAGGTTCGAGTGGCAATCAGGGCTGAATGACGCTTCGGTTTTGCTGAAGTAATTTCATCCTTTGATTGCTTCAAAGCCACGACACCCAACCTCTGCGCAATCGTTAGTGCAGGCCTTTTTTCAACAGCCTAAAAAGCTCCACAGAGAGCAAAATGGGAAACAAATTCAAACCGGGAACGTGTGAAAAGCGTGCCTTGTTTCCTCATATCCTCCCTTTGTATTGATAAAACTTGTTAAAGCATGGCGCGCAATCAGCGAAAGTAGCCTCGTGATTTCAATTATTTTCAACGAAAAATACGCTTTACGAGTTTACGGTAAAGGGAAATGGTTTTTCGGCGCATTTGTTTTTTTTTTTCGTTTGTTCCTGTATCGCATTCCCATCGTGTTCTGTCCCGGCGAGCGCGCGCCTGTGTGTGCGTGTGAGTTTCCTTCCTGTGGAGCATGTAAACTGCACTTGAATTTCACGTCATTGGGCAGCAGGGTTCAATTAAATGTGTTAAACCGGGCCCGGCAGAAACAACAGAAGAAGAAAAAAAAACAAAGCTTGAGGCACAAATTATCCGCCACACCGAACACAAACCGGGACTGCACGCGGGGAATGCCCGCGCCGAACACGAACACACAAAGGTATTTATCTCGCTCGCTGCTTTTCGCATCGCAATTTCAAACCCTTCCCACCCACCCAGTGGTACCAGCGAGTACGCTCTTTTCCGACGCGAGTTTTTTCTCTCTCTCTTAGGTTTCGCTATCGTTCTGCGCAAAACTTTTGCTCGTTTGGCCCTCGTTTACAGTGTGCAATATTCATTTAAATTTCAAGCGCTTTACACAACCGCGCGCGGAGGTGGAGGCAGACCCAGGCAGGTTGCAATCATTAAGCCTTTTTTTTTAATTTTTCGGAACTCCGATAGCGAGACGCGCATGACGGAAGTTACACGAGCGGGGGTGGGGGGGGGGGGGGAACACACACACACACACACACGCGCGCGCACAGCACCGATAGTAACACGAGCCGTACAATGTAACGCATCCGCCACCATCTTCATCATCATCAGATGGAATGTAACAAACCGTTTAACACTAGATGGGTCCATTTGCCTGCCCAATTGCCGAACGCGAGGCCCCGGGACCGGGCGACGGGTTGCCCGCTTAACACACGCCCTGGACATCGAGAAAATACCCAATTCCCGCCACCACGGCTTTGCCGGGCTGGGGGCTGGGCGCGATTGCGCGCGGAACGACCGCGTCGAACGTACCGGTGTGATGGTGGTTCAATTGTTTGCAAAACCCGTTTAAAGGTAGTAGTTTTTGGCGGGGCAAAGTTTTTGGCGGGGATGATTTAGATTATCTCGTTTGTTTGCTGCTTCTCTTCCTGCCAAAGCGGCCTGTTTTGATTGTACTGTCTGCTATGATACAAGGGACGGTTTTATTTGGCTTGCGATGGTAATTAATTCATTGTATCTTTGAATTTATCTCGTATTAAAAGCATATCTTTATTTATGAAATTTTACATTCCGCACAAATGTTTCGAACAAATGTTTCAAAGCTCGATGTTTTTCTAAATTAGTTTGTTTTTCGTTAATTTCGTCACGAAATAATAAGCAAAGAGTTTTTTCAACGTATAAAATACTGAAAATGTGTAAAAAATCATTTTTAAATGTTCCTAGTTCCAGTACTCGTCAAGAGAGGGCGCTAGTTGATGAAAGTTTTGGCGATATATTTTTCCCTATTTTTTTTTTGTTTACACGTAATTGCTCAGGCTTTCAGTAAACATGAAAAGTCGGGAGAAGCCAATAGCATAATAGTAATATTTGTTTCTAAATATAGACTCAACACAAGCGAATACCAATGGAATTTTCCCGTAAATAAAAGCCAATAGCATAATAGTAATATTTGTTTCTAAATATAGACTCAACACAAGCGAATACCAATGGAATTTTCCCGTAAATAATGCACTTTCGGTTGGGAAAGCTCACATTGCACCCATACTGCTCCAAAAAAAACCCGCGCCCAAACGGTCGATCACCCGGAATCGGATGTAGTTTCGTTCGCAGCCAAATTACGTCCATAACCTTTTTGGCACCCTTATTTTTTTTTCGTACCCTTGCAAAACTGCCCCGATCCGCTCACTTTCTTACCCCCAGCGCGGTGTCACGCGGCGCGACGCTTCCGATTAATCGGCCGATGATCGTCCGAGTGAATTGACCTGAAATGATGCGCGCGGAGTCCTTCCGCCCAGCGGCAAACACACACACACACACACACACACGCGCGCGCACAGCACCGATAGTAACACGAGCCGTACAATGTAACGCATCCGCCACCATCTTCATCATCATCAGATGGAATGTAACAAACCGTTTAACACTAGATGGGTCCATTTGCCTGCCCAATTGCCGAACGCGAGGCCCCGGGACCGGGCGACGGGTTGCCCGCTTAACACACGCCCTGGACATCGAGAAAATACCCAATTCCCGCCACCACGGCTTTGCCGGGCTGGGGGCTGGGCGCGATTGCGCGCGGAACGACCGCGTCGAACGATCATCGGCACCGGAAACATTTTAGCCAGCTTCGCCCGACCGGCTCGTTCGAAAATCCCATCACCATAAACGTGCCCGGGGGCCACGCCGCGGATGTTCGATCCATTCGGCTGTTTTTTTTTGTTTTTTTTTTGCTTTTACTACGTTCGGTTCGATCGATTTTTCGATACACGATCATCCTCCCTTTCCCTTAACAGGATACATCCGCCCCACCCCCTGGGTGGAGAATGGAAAACACACTAAACGCAGCAGTGTGAGAAGAAAGCAGGAGAGTGGGGGGTTTAAAAACAGAGAAATTGAAACAGTATTAAGCATCCACACAACAGCAACAAAAAAAGGGGAGAAATATCGGTATGCAATTTTCATCCGAGCACTCCACTGTGACCCCGGCCGCAAAGAGCTGATAATTGCAATGTTTCGATGAAAATCGATCACCTCTCGAGGGGTGGGGTGGTTTTCGAAGAGGTATGGCATACACACACACACACACACCAAGAGTTCATCTTGGAGCTCCAAATTTCTGCATTCAAACTGCGAGCACTGGAGCAACTTGAAGTTCACCAACTTCGTAATGCAAGGGGGAAAATTCGTCCGCAGAACCGTTCAAAAGGAATGGGAAAAGTTTGGCCAGACAAATGGGCGCTGGGGCAGAAGCGATTGATTCAAGAAGGCATGGTGAAGCTGCAGGTTTTGGATCTAACATAAATCAAGTAATGCTTTATTCATATTCAAGCCAAATTAAAGAATGTTCAGATAACATTTTTGGCAGTTTTTTTAACACTGTCCTCAGCTATCCTGAAACAACACACTTAACCGGCACACTTTCGTCACGAATCTTCTCGCGTTTCCGTCCGGATGCGCCTCGTTACTAAGTCCATCGATCACTCCCTGGCAGCAAGGCATCAGGCGCAGACAGAGCGCGAAACGCAGACCTCAGTTCGCCGTCCGCGGATGGTGTGAGCGGTGAATGGGACTCAGAACGTCGCCGACGGGAAGATGCGCGCAATTCCATTCACGAAGATGCTGCCTTGCCTCGCCGCTCGCGACGCGCTCGGGGAGAGAACGGGGTTTCATTGATGGTGGTGGCCGCGAATTCATTCATCAGAAGTTTCGAGCGAGCAGAAGATGAAGGAGAGATGGGAAAAAAGCGGACGGCGCAATCAGCGGTGCAAACGCGCCGCGCCAGTAGCCTGCTGGCTCGTGTCATAACACATGAAGGGTAGACCGGGCGCGGGCCCTTTTGTCGGAGTGGTCGCGTGAGCGCACGCTGCACGGAGGAGGCTTCATCTTTTTTTTTTTGCGAAGCGCGCAGTGTGGAAGGGTGTAAACAATAAGCGCGCTGTGACCACCGGATGGGGCGCATCCCGTTTCGGGTGATAATGAAGATGCCGGCCGATGTGTTGCCGTCGTGTTTTTTTTTGTAATGCGTCGCTACTGTTTTTGCATTGTGAACAATGTATTTTTTTACAAATTAATTCTTTTCAATTTTGTTACACAAGGAGAAGCCTGGTTGTTCGCTACAATGAAAAATGATAATTATTATAAAATATGTGTTATGTGTTCATATAAAAAATATCGCACATGCTCTTCTAATAATTCAAATTTATATAAGAATTTGCAACACAACGGTCCTAATGGCTTTTTAATTATATATATACAGATCGCTTCGGTCATTCTCTTGAAACATTATCGAACAGCGATTGGTCGGCTTATTACATATCGATCATGTGGCTATCGTGCAAAAGCGTACGAGCGTCCGTTGTGATTAGCGTTTCATAGTTACAAGCGAAGGAGAAAGACTGAAGAAGAAGGATGAGAAAAACCGTATGCTAATGGAACGCTGCAGATGGACAGAGTCTGTTACACCACGCTCGCTGCCTCCTGCCGAGATGAAATTTCCAAATATCGATTCCTCCCCTCTTCACACACACACACACGGAGCACTCTCCCCCAAAGCTCTGGTTGGGCTTTTAAGTGCTCATAATTTTTAATACTGCTTTAAATATACATAATAAGCGATTTGAGTAATTGAAAACTATTATCAGCCATCGTTCCCAGCGCTGCTGTACGGTGAGGGGGACACGGAGAAAGGAGAAGGGCGGACGAGCCAACCCCCCGACCGGCTGCTCAAAACGAGCGTAAAACGAGGTTAAAGTGGGGCAATCGTCCCGCACACACCGAGAGGTCAGCAAAGTTCGGACGGTCGGCGGGTTCGTCGCTTGCTGAGTCTTTTGATTTCCGAAGAAGCTATTCCTATCGGGTTTGCTGATTTTCCGTGCGGAGTGTAGCTTTTTTGCGCTGCAGGGAGCTTTTCTCTTCGCCTCTAATCCCTCTCCGAATGTGTAGCAAAAATCCATTAATTAATGTTTTTGGTACTACTGAGTGGGGGAAAAAATACAAAAAACCAAGCACGATCATCCTTTCCTGCCAAACTCTTCGCCATTTCAACACATCATATAGCACAACGGTAACGCTGGTGGGGGGAGGGGGGGCACAGTAACGGTTTATCGTCGTTTTATGTCCGAAAAAAACACATACTAATCCTTTTTGTTTCGATGTTTTCGGTCGCATCACAGGATTAGCCTTAATCTGCGCAGCGAAATGGGACAGTTCGCAGAGCAGGGAAGTGGCCGGCTAAAAACGAGCCATTACTTGCTCTTTAGCCGCACGCGCTGAGTGCCGCCGCACATTAATGCGCATGTTTTCGTGTTTGATCGGGTTTTGAAAAATTAACGGCGAATCTAATGCGCTTTGCATACAGCCACACTACGCGCGCGCGCGCGATCCGGAAAAGAAAGGGTATTAATGAGGAGGAAAGTGGCCCGACGAGTGCTTTACTGCGCTTCACAGCGATAGTAATGCCCTGCCTGTGCCTGCCTCGCTAATGATAGGGATTTGGAGCAGCCGTTCTGCAGCCACCGCTGATAGAGGGCTGCTAGAACGAACGGCCGGATCGGATAACGAGCCACTCGCAGGGAAGAGCAAAAAAGTATCACGCTCCAGATGGTTCGGTTCGCGCTTTTAACCGATCGATTCTTTCGCCCCCGGGGAAGTTCTTGCGTGGAGAGGGGACCCGAGCGAAACCCGCCCCCCGGCGAAGGAATTTCAATTAATGCACCGCCCGAGCGAGAGATTCTCGCGCTCATGTAAACATAACCCTTCGGTGCGGCAGAAAAACCCCATAATTTGCCGCCGGCTGATTGCGCGCCCGGCCTGGTTGTGTATGTGTGTTTGCGCCGTTGTTTTAGCGCTTGTAAAAGAGCCTTTTCCGCTTTGCGCTGGCGCTGCTCGATGAAGCGCGAGCGGCGTGCGCTACCCCGCCATGGGCCCCGTCACTACACTCGCCGCACTTCACGGATCGGATATGAAAATGAGCTGTTTTTGTTGCAGGAAGGGAAAAAGCGAGAGAAGAGAAGGTGCCCGTAACGAGCAGCACTGTTTTAGGTGGCCGCATTGCAATTAACACCACCGGGTACAAGCTGATAACGAGCATAAACGAGGCTTTAATGTTGGAGCCAACGATTGGTTCAAAAATCAATTTAAAAAAAATGAATAAATATTTTTTAAAAAATCGATATTATAAGGCACATATTCAAAATTGCAGCCTGTCCTCTGATTGCACTCCAGAAGGACATTCAGCACAATTCACCGTCATCAGCAGCCCACACCTTCTCTATACCGCTCGTTACGGTACCGCACTGCAAACCGCAACCTTCGCCGGCACGTATTTTAGTGTAGGACTGAGTTTTGGGCCCGTCCAAAGTACTCCGGGCGATGGGTATTTATTAGTGCACACCTTGGTCCTTCTCGCTTGACCAAAAGAAATAAAATTAAAAACCACCTTAGTAGGTCAACCGTACGCCCAGCCCGTACCCGTGTTTGACATCGCAATTGGGGGAGGGACATCGCCCCGAAACGACTTATTCCGCGGATAAGAGCTGCGGTTATATCGCTTTCAAAAGCGATCCCCCTCGGGGGGTGGTCACCGAAAATCTATCATTTCGCGTACAAACACACACACACACACGTCGCCACGCGCGCATACAAGGCGACCGATTGAGCGATTCATTCGATCAATCTTCCAACGCCTTCTCTCCGGGTTGACCACTTGAGTGAGGGAAGAAAAAAAAAGCCCACCTTGGCGTACACTTAAGCCCCCTTATTCGAACAATTTGCGTATTCTTCGCGTATTTAAAGCGTGTCACGGTAGTGTTGCTGTTGCGGGGCTGTTCACACGTCGGGCAGCTGGGTGCTATATAGGGGTCGGTGTCTGCCGCGTACTTGTGTGCCGGCGTTATTCTCTCCGCTTCGCGATTCACAACGTTTGACCCGCGTGTCCACCCACGCGCGGCAGCGATATTTGGCTAGATTTTTGGCCCGTGCTGCCGTGGAAAGAATTGCGAGGCGAAATGAAAAGAAGAAGAAGAAAAAACACGAGCCCCAAACAATGAGTGTGTGGCAATGCGAACACAGAGATCGTCCTTTTTTTTCTTTTGGTTTGCTGGAATTCAAAAGACAAATGATGGGGGGAAAAAGGCAAAGTTTTGAATCCATCCTTCGCCCGGGCGAAATGATCCAACGATCGATCGATTGCGGTTGGGCCGTGTGTGTGTGTGTGTCGAGTATGACTCAATCAATGACCGCGCCATCAATCGATTTCATAGAAATGTTCGGGGACGGATTTCTCCTCGGCACTTTGCATGCGTGTGGCTGTACGTGATTGTGAAAACGTGGCGCGGAGATCGCATTTCGACATGTTCGAGCCTCGGCCGTAGAGATGACTTTGTGGCACGCGTCGCGATCAATTTTTGGGCATCTAGCTCCCACAATGGTTGTTGCCAAGTGTGATGGAATTGGTTCTTAATATTCGAAACAGAAAAAAGGAAAAAAATGAAATTCAAATAGTTACTCTCATTTTTTAGTACAAATTTCGATACCTCAATGCAGCTGCTCCGATACACATCAAAGCGAATCCTCTTGCTGCAGCGTTCCCTTTTGCAGAAATAGCAATAAAACAAGCGCAAAGAGTGCTAAGAAAACGTGATCAATGAACGATCGTTGAATGAATTCCCTCAGACCGGCATCTGTAGTAAGCCAACCGTCTAGCGTTCCTTGTCCTGCAGGTGAGTGTAAGCGTCACACACTGTGCTCGTCTCGTTCACCCCCCCAAAGGGATCGCGAGGGTTTATTGCGCAGCGCGAGAAAAAGATCACGTCGGCATGAAACGCGAACGAACGGTTGGCTCTTTCTGGCACGTTCGTTCCCCTTCCATGCTGGGAGGGTTTGTGTCGACGATCTCTTTCGTACGATCGCATCCATGGAGTGGGCACAGTGGGCAAACTGGCTAGATCCAATGGTTGAAAAAAGTTATAAAATTGAATTTTATTTATAAAAATGTTACATCTGTTGGAATTCCTTATTAATCCTCTGGGGGAAAAATACATGTTAAGAATTATAACTTATTTATTTTACTGTTTTTTTTTAGTAATTTAGTCAAGTTTCAGTTATCTCTCTATTGCTACCAAGCCATCTTTGTGATGGCCTTACTATTTTAATCAATAT
>KZ073283.1:162458-173493 GCA_002091845.1 Anopheles cracens
AAAACCTTTCGGGGTGCCCTTTTCTCTACCGGTTTAGCTGGCCGGGCCCTGCCACCCCCCCCCCCCCGGCCGATTTCGGGCCGAACAGAGATTAGAAAATGTATTATATGGCAACGCAAAAATCAATGATCGTCGACCGTTCAGAAGGGTTTTGCAAATGTTGAAAGTTCGCTTGCGTTGCTGCCCCAGGGGCACAAATTTGCTATTTGCGTTGGAAAATCAAATCAATTTACAGAAACTAATCGGAACGGATCGGGGAGGTTTTTTCTCTCTTTCATTTCTTCATCCCACTCAATCGAAAGCCCGCCGAAATCATCGAAGTTTGATCAAATTTTTGATCGAAATTGATTCGTTCAGCACAGTTCCCGGTCCGACGTGCTTGACAGAGTTTGAAAGTGTGTAGCGTCAAGAACGCACCGATATCATCGGTTCATTTAAAATCAATGAAACACTCCATTTGGTTGAAAATATTAGTGCCTAATTTAAACGTGATTTGTAACAAGAAAAAAACCATGACAAATCGGACAGATGCTATTTCGTTTCCGACAGTAACTTACTGAACAATTAAACGTGAATGTATTAGCATGTTTGTTTTAAACAATTACCCACATTAATGGCACATAAGGTGTCCCTCCTTCGTGGCGCTTTCACACGCAGGATAATTTACGAGCACGATAAAATTCCAACGGCGTGCTCACAGTATCGCTACAAATACGTTCGATTCTACGTTCGCAGAACGACAGTCGGGCCGCGTCCGTGTATAACATCGCACGATAACGACGACGATTCACGCATACGCGCCTGCCCGGTTCGGAGCGTTTCCGTGATGAATTGGCAGCATCAAAGCGGGCGCCATCGGGGCCGGGCAATCTGCATGCCACTGCAGCGCTAATGAAATGGGCAATAAGTGGCTTCCCCGCGTGAAACGATAAGTGTCTGGCAGGCAGGCGATGCAACGAACAATTGCATTTTATTTCAAGTTATTGGGGTGAATATTTTTTGTAATATTTTCCACCAGATATGTCACATAGGAAGTGATGGAAATGCAAAGTAAAATTCAATTCTTTGGGATTTATTTTTTAATTTCTATTTAAATTATATCTCCATAGTATCGAATCAACACGCAAATGAACTTCCAGAAACAGATATTCCCTTTTATGACTAACGCCTTCTTTCCCAGACCGCTATCAACACATGGCGATCGGTTGCGATGGTCGTAGCGTGCGCGGTCAACGAGGAAGACCCCCGCGGGATGCAGCACATGCACATGCACCCGGGTGCATCGAACAAACAGATAAACATCGATTCAACCTCCGGCACACAACGAACGATAGCTAAAACAGGCAGGCGCATCACATGCCCGGTCACATTAAGGACCGCAGATGGGTGGGAGGGGGTGGGGTGTGGGAGGCACAACACCCCCGCCGGCCCACCGTTGTTGCCATGTGGTAACGCTCCAACGTGTGGTGTAATGGGTGGTGCAGTATGGAGAGGAGTAAAGCACGGCAAAAACGGTTCGTGACACGAGCGAATGACTCATGACGAGTCACTCCCGTTTCTGTCCGTTTCGACACCCTGCAAGAACGTAGGATGCCGGGTGCCGAAGTTTTGCAAGTCGAAACCCAACACACGCTTGCACAAATACAGCACAGAAAAACCGTCGGTGGCGGTGGGAGAGAGTCGCGCGTGTGGTTTAATTTTCTAATCCAATTACACTTTCAATAAACAAAACGGAGGTGTCCAGGAGGTGGCTAGGCGTTTGTGTTTGCATACCGGCACTGTTTCGGGTTACCAAATGCACATCGCCGCCCGGTGCACGTCAACCAGGGCCCAGTGCGCTCGATGCGGATGCGCTTCTGTCCGGAGCGGAGAAGATAAATTACACATGGATTGGATTTATTTCCAACGCCTTGTTTCGTTCGGCCGGTAAGGTAAAATGTCAGGCGACAGACGTGAAAACATACGTGCTCGGAGGCAAAGACATTTCACAGCTTTTCTTCGCAAGCTTTAACATATGGGGAAACAAATCTGCGTGATTTGGTTTCAATTTTAATACATAAAATAATACACTTTATAAATAAAACATCCATTTTCTGGATAAAAAAGAAGAAAAAAGAGAAATAAAAGAAATAAAATAACTTCTAATAGTTGCCGATATGTATTGTAGGACTATCATGATACTTGCCAATCTTTATGATATTAAAAAAGAATCAAAAAGAACAGCAAAACCAATTTTTTAGATCCAAGCAATGTAATGTGCTCGGAAGCAAAGACATTTCACAGCTTTTCTTCGCAAGCTTTAACATATGGGGAAACAAATCTGCGTGATTTGGTTTCAATTTTAATACATAAAATAATACGCTTTATAAATAAAACATCCATTTTCTGGATAAAAAAGAAGATAAAAGAAGAAAAAAGAGAAATAAAATAAATAAAATAACTCCTAATAGTTGCCGATATGTATTGTAGGACTATAATGATATTTGCCAATCTTTATTACATTAAAAAAGAATAAAAAAGAACAGCAAAACCAAATTTTTGACTTTCACATGTCTCAAACTCTAAGCTCAAACTCAACAAAATCCAGCGATGTTGGTTTACACAATTTTAAAAATCTTTTAAAAGCACAACGTTTCTTCAAAACCAGATATATACCTTTCAACATGAGATACACTTCATAATTTGTAATTCTTCTTTAAAACATTTATGTTTTAATTTCATAACTCGTCAAAATATGGGAAAAATATTTGTAATGGTAGTAGTAATAGTATCTTCTTTTGAAGTATGATGAGTTTAAATTAAAATTTGATCCACCAGAATGTGTTTCGAAGATGTTGCAGAAAAATAGGTTTGAATGATCAAACAGAAACAGTAGTGGCTGAAATGCAGGTTGTGCTACGTTGCAATTGAAAAACCTCTCCATCTCAAGAATAATAACCCAAAAAAAAATGCTTGAATTATGTTATCATTCTAGCGAGATCCTTCAAAATAAATAGCGCTCCCATTGCGCACCGAGTAATTACCAGCAATTATCGTCCCTTGTCCGTGAAATATTCAAAAGAAACCCCTCCCGCGTGGTTATTTTTTTCATTAACAAAAAATCCTTCTGCAACGAAACGACTTCAACCCGTGCCAACTACACTCCGCGGCCATAGCAAGTGAAGCAACAAAAAAAACGAACCTCGCCCGATGATACACAGGTTGAACTAGGCCAGCGTGGCAGTATAAATCATTTCTCTCAACCCTGCTGACTGGGGGTTGGGATGGGGATGGGGAGAAGACCACCGTCCGTTGCATTTCTAGTGCGCATCGCGAATGCACCCGCGCACTGTCGCACGACTGTCTGGTGTTGTCTGGTGGGTGGGTTCGACCTCGCCCAACACAATCGCAGCCGAAGCCGAAAATACGCCCGCCGCGTCCGTTTGCTTGCTTCCCGCACGAAAGGGAAACACAAAGAGCAGCATCCAGCGGGTGCTCTTTGTGTGGTAAAGAAGACGACGACGTCGCCCGGTTGTTTCCTTCGCCGCTCCAGGACACTGTGCGGGCATTTCCCGAACACCCCAACACAAGCCCGGCGGCAGCAGTACGCGAGATGGGAAAGAAAAATTATGTCTTGCTTGAAGATTAATTGAACATAGCTATTTTTGGACCATTTTCTCCCGTTTGGTACACGGTGGTGTTGGTAAAGGAATTTTCCTTTTTCGCTTTCCGTTCGCCTCCAGAAGGGGGATGGTTGGAAAAACGCATCCGAAGGAAAACTCGGCGGCGTTGGCGGCGAGCGTGAGGGATGATAAGTGCGTCTAGCAGCATTCCCCGGTCTTGCTGGTGTGAGATTACTTACACAGCACCGCTCCGGGAGGGGAAAACGAAGCTGCCCGTTTTCCCTCAGCCTTGCCGCCGGTAACCGAACTCCAGAAGAGTAATGATGCTGTTTTTCCTCCAGCACCGTCTGCCGTTGGATATGGTTTCACTTTCGGCGCACAGAGCGCAACGAACTGCTTGGAAAACTTCAAACACAACCCGGCTGCATACAAACACACCACGGACTCGAAATCAAACAGTTTCCACTCACGCTGCGGTTACGAATTCAAATATGAAGGAGAATTTCTGTAACTAAAATTGCCTTTAAAAATTATAAATATAAAAAAACACTTATTTTCACACCACAAACACACACACACACAAAGAACTCTTTACTGGAATCTTGCACCCAATATAAATCATCTTGATGTGTGCACCCACATACGACGGGAATCACTCAAAGCAAACACATTATCAGCCTCCAGACTAGCTGCACCTTTTGTGTTGCATTTGCTCTCTCCTTCTCTCTCTCTCTCTCTCTCACACACCCTCGGTCACTGCCACTGCATTCACCAACCCTTCGGCAACCTTCGGCACCGGAAACACTTTCAATCGTAAGCGACCCAATTAAATGCAAAGCACACAAGCTCGCACACACGCGTGATGCACTCGCCTCCTCCGGTGATGTATTGGATGATGGAAATCCGATCGCAGCACACCGATCGCGGCGGCCACACTGACACACAATGGGAGCACACACACAAACACACCGGAAATGCACCGGGTGCGGTGCTTTCGGGTGGGTTTTCCTTCTTTTTTTACTCGTATTTCCCAGCGTGTACCATCCATTTCCGGCTGAAATAAACACACACACACACACCGCACGGCAATCACATAGAGATATCATAGGGGGCCCCCTCTTTTTCTGCTTCTGCTCCCATGCGATGGGTTTAGAGGGTCGTTCTTGAGCAGCAAAAGGCAGATTTTATTCTGGAAGAATTAAGAAATCAACGCACGATTCTCTTCCTGTTTTTTTTTCTCGGTTTTGTAACTAACATCACCACCAGCCCAAAACACAGTTAAAACGCTAGAAAACACGACCGCTTTTTTTGACATTCCTCACCATTCTCGCGCGCAGAACGATCACGAGTAGAATATTTAAAACACTCGTTCACTTGGGGGTCGTTAAACAAACTGAGGCACTCATTATTACCTTTCACGGTTCCATCGGAGCAGCTTGGACGGAACACTGCTCGGTGCGACAGATTTCCTTTTATGCGCGACGTGATTGCGCCGCGCTGCGTAACCAGGCACCAGGAAAACACGCACGAAGACCCGACCCGACGACCGAGGATCCGAGACGATCCCGGACCGTGCTTTGATCCCGTTTGATGTCGGTGCGGGCACTGGCAAGGTGCCGGAGCGGTCTATGCTATCCGCGTACGGCACGCGAAAGAGACGATGCTCGAGACCGCATTCAAGGCATGTGTTGCAGCGGCAGCCCCCACACAACGCACCACAAAATAGGAAGGCAAAGCAAGACGAGAGAAAAAAAGGCACTCACAACACAGCACAGCACACACGCGCACACAACACCACCCCCGGGCGGGTTGTGAGGGTGTCGGTATATCGAAGACAAATCCGCGCTCGCGTCGGTCGCGTCGTGCATCCGCAAAACCCGCTCGACACACACGCGTTCTGCACGGCCGGCACGGAGTCTGAAGTTTGACTGAGGGACGATCGTACACAAAACATACACAAAACATGCGGGACTTGTTGTGCTTTGCCGCCGCCGCTCACCACCCCATACACACACACAGACAGAGAAGCGGGCGCGTTGCCGTAGAGACGCGACCCCTGTTGCACATTGGGTGGCGCGCGTTGTGGTGTGATGGTGAAAATTTCATTTACGACTCAAACGCAATGTTCTCGGTGGAATAGTATAGGAACAGTTTATGTACAAGTTGTCTGTTTCATGGTAAATTATTTGGTAGCGACACAAATAGATCCCACTCCATACCAAAATTGATACATCACTGGAAACCGAATTTGAGCAGTTGAGCTTGACAGTCAAGCAGTTCAAATTGATAATTAATGTTTTTTTAAGTTAGGTAAAAGCTAAACAGTACTAGAATAATAACAAGGGTCCCCTCTCCACGCAAGAACTTCCCCGGGGGCGAAAGAATCGATCGGTTAAAAGCGCGAACCGAACCATCTGGAGCGTGATACTTTTTTGCTCTTCCCTGCGAGTGGCTCGTTATCCGATCCGGCCGTTCGTTCTAGCAGCCCTCTATCAGCGGTGGCTGCAGAACGGCTGCTCCAAATCCCTATCATTAGCGAGGCAGGCACTGGCGGGGCATTACTATCGATGTAAAGCGCAGTAAAGCACTCGTCGGGCCACTTTCCTCCTCATTAATACCCTTTCTTTTCCGGATCGCGCGCGCGCGCGTAGTGTGGCTGTATGCAAAGCGCATTAGATTCGCCGTTAATTTTTCAAAACCCGATCAAACACGAAAACATGCGCATTAATGTGCGGCGGCACTCAGCGCGTGCGGCTAAAGAGCAAGTAATGGCTCGTTTTTAGCCGGCCACTTCCCTGCTCTGCGAACTGTCCCATTTCGCTGCGCAGATTAAGGCTAATCCTGTGATGCGACCGAAAACATCGAAACAAAAATGAAAGCGATATAACCGCAGCTCTTATCCGCGGAATAAGTCGTTTCGGGGCGATGTCCCTCCCCCAATTGCGATGTCAAACCCGGGTACGGGCTGGGCGTACGGTTGACCTACTTAGGTGGTTTTTAATTTTATTTCTTTTGGTCAAGCGAGAAGGACCAAGGTGTGCACTAATAAATACCCATCGCCCGGTGTACTTTGGGACGGGCCCAAAACTCAGTCCTACACTAAAATACGTGCCGGCGAAGGTTACGGTTTGCAGTGCGGTACCGTAACGAGCGGTATAGAGAAGGTGTGGGCTGCTGATGACGGTGAATTGTGTTGAATGTCCTTCTGGCGTGCAATCAGTGGACAGGCTGCAATTTTGAATATGTGTCTTATAATATCGATTTCTTTAAAATATTTATTCATTTTTTTTCTAATTGATTTTTGAACCGATCGTTGGCTCCAACATTAAAGCCTCGTTTATGCTCGTTATCAGCTTGTACCCGGTGGTGTTAATTGCAATGCGGCCACCTAAAACAGTGCTGCTCGTTACGGGCACCTTCTCTTCTCTCGCTTTTTCCCTTCCTCCAACAAAAACAGCTCATTTTCATATCCGATCCGTGAAGTGAGGCGAGTGTAGCGACGGGGCCCATGACGGGGTAGCGCACGCCGCTCGCGCTTCATTGCGTACAGCCACACGCATGCAAAGTGCCGAGGAGAAATCCGTCCCCGAACATTTCTATGAAATCGATTGATGGCGCGGTCATGATTGAGTCATACTCGACACACACACACACGGTCCAACCGCAATCGATCGATCGTTGGATCGTTTCGCCCGGGCGAAGGATGCATTCAAAACTTTGCCTTTTTCCCCCCATCATTTGTCTTTTGAATTCCAGCAAACCAATAGAAAAAAAAGTACGATCTCTGTGTTCGCATTGCCACACACTCATTGTTTGGGGCTCGTGTTTTTTCTTCTTCTTCTTTTCATTTCGCCTCGCAACAGATGTAACATTTTTATAAATAAAATTCAATTTTATAACTTTTTTCAACCATTGGATCTAGCCAGTTTGCCCACTGTGCCCACTCCATGGATGCGATCGTACGAAAGAGATCGTCGACACAAACCCTCCCAGCATGGAAGGGGAACGAACGTGCCAGAAAGAGCCAACCGTTCGTTCGCGTTTCATGCCGACGTGATCTTTTTCTCGCGCTGCGCAATAAACCCTCGCGATCCCTTTGGGGGGGGCGAACGAGACGAGCACAGTGTGTGACGCTTACACTCACC
Source organism: Anopheles cracens (assembly GCA_002091845.1). Classification (NCBI taxonomy): domain Eukaryota; kingdom Metazoa; phylum Arthropoda; class Insecta; order Diptera; family Culicidae; genus Anopheles; species Anopheles cracens. The sequence goes on from KZ073283.1 coordinate 170,206, forward strand.
TGCAGGACAAGGAACGCTAGACGGTTGGCTTACTACAGATGCCGGTCTGAGGGAATTCATTCAACGATCGTTCATTGATCACGTTTTCTTAGCACTCTTTGCGCTTGTTTTATTGCTATTTCTGCAAAAGGGAACGCTGCAGCAAGAGGATTCGCTTTGATGTGTATCGGAGCAGCTGCATTGAGGTATCGAAATTTGTACTAAAAAATGAGAGTAACTATTTGAATTTCATTTTTTTCCTTTTTTCTGTTTCGAATATTAAGAACCAATTCCATCACACTTGGCAACAACCATTGTGGGAGCTAGATGCCCAAAAATTGATCGCGACGCGTGCCACAAAGTCATCTCTACGGCCGAGGCTCGAACATGTCGAAATGCGATCTCCGCGCCACGTTTTCACAATCACGTACAGCCACACGCATGCAAAGTGCCGAGGAGAAATCCGTCCCCGAACATTTCTATGAAATCGATTGATGGCGCGGTCATTGATTGAGTCATACTCGACACACACACACACACGGCCCAACCGCAATCGATCGATCGTTGGATCATTTCGCCCGGGCGAAGGATGGATTCAAAACTTTGCCTTTTTCCCCCCATCATTTGTCTTTTGAATTCCAGCAAACCAAAAGAAAAAAAAGGACGATCTCTGTGTTCGCATTGCCACACACTCATTGTTTGGGGCTCGTGTTTTTTCTTCTTCTTCTTTTCATTTCGCCTCGCAATTCTTTCCACGGCAGCACGGGCCAAAAATCTAGCCAAATATCGCTGCCGCGCGTGGGTGGACACGCGGGTCAAACGTTGTGAATCGCGAAGCGGAGAGAATAACGCCGGCACACAAGTACGCGGCAGACTCCGACCCCTATATAGCACCCAGCTGCCCGACGTGTGAACAGCCCCGCAACAGCAACACTACCGTGACACGCTTTAAATACGCGAAGAATACGCAAATTGTTCGAATAAGGGGGGGGGGGGGGATCTATTTGGGTCGCTACCAATTTTTTTTAAATAATATTATTTTTTTAACTTTGCAAATGAACCCATTTAGGAAAGAAAAGCATCCTAAACGATAAATTCTTTCAAAATTGGAAGTTCTGCTTCTCGTTGAAGGTAATATACCTTGAAAATCTTTTTTTATTATTTAAAATGTTTTTCAAAATGTCACATGTTGTAAGTACTCTACGTAAACATGTGAATATTGATTAAAATAGTAAGGCCATCACAAAGATGACTTGATAGCAATAGAGAGATAACTGAAACTTGCCTAAATAACTAAAAAAAAAACAGTAAAATAAATAAGTTATAATTCTTAACATGTATTTTTCCCCCAGAGGATTAATAAGGAATTCCAACAGATGTAACATTTTTATAAATAAAATTCAATTTTATAACTTTTTTCAACCATTGGATCTAGCCAGTTTGCCCACTGTGCCCACTCCATGGATGCGATCGTACGAAAGAGATCGTCGACACAAACCCTCCCAGCATGGAAGGGGAACGAACGTGCCAGAAAGAGCCAACCGTTCGTTCGCGTTTCATGCCGACGTGATCTTTTTCTCGCGCTGCGCAATAAACCCTCGCGATCCCTTTGGGGGGGGCGAACGAGACGAGCACAGTGTGTGACGCTTACACTCACCTGCAGGACAAGGAACGCTAGACGGTTGGCTTACTACAGATGCCGGTCTGAGGGAATTCATTCAACGATCGTTCATTGATCACGTTTTCTTAGCACTCTTTGCGCTTGTTTTATTGCTATTTCTGCAAAAGGGAACGCTGCAGCAAGAGGATTCGCTTGTGGTGTTAATTGCAATGCGGCCACCTAAAACAGTGCTGCTCGTTACGGGCACCTTCTCTTCTCTCGCTTTTTCCCTTCCTCCAACAAAAACAGCTCATTTTCATATCCGATCCGTGAAGTGAGGCGAGTGTAGCGACGGGGCCCATGACGGGGTAGCGCACGCCGCTCGCGCTTCATTGAGCAGCGCCAGCGCAAAGCGGAAAAGGCTCTTTTACAAGCGCTAAAACAACGGCGCAAACACACATACACAACCAGGCCGGGCGCGCAATCAGCCGGCGGCAAATTATGGGGTTTTTCTGCCGCACCGAAGGGTTATGTTTACATGAGCGCGAGAATCTCTCGCTCGGGCGGTGCATTAATTGAAATTCCTTCGCCGGGGGGCGGGTTTCGCTCGGGTCCCCTCTCCACGCAAGAACTTCCCCGGGGGCGAAAGAATCGATCGGTTAAAAGCGCGAACCGAACCATCTGGAGCGTGATACTTTTTTGCTCTTCCCTGCGAGTGGCTCGTTATCCGATCCGGCCGTTCGTTCTAGCAGCCCTCTATCAGCGGTGGCTGCAGAACGGCTGCTCCAAATCCCTATCATTAGCGAGGCAGGCACAGGCAGGGCATTACTATCGCTGTGAAGCGCAGTAAAGCACTCGTCGGGCCACTTTTCTCGTCATTAATACCCTTTCTTTTCCGGATCGCGCGCGCGCGTAGTGTGGCTGTATGCAAAGCGCATTAGATTCGCCGTTAATTTTTCAAAACCCGATCAAACACGAAAACATGCGCATTAATGTGCGGCGGCACTCAGCGCGTGCGGCTAAAGAGCAAGTAATGGCTCGTTTTTAGCCGGCCACTTCCCTGCTCTGCGAACTGTCCCATTTCGCTGCGCAGATTAAGGCTAATCCTGTGATGCGACCGAAAACATCGAAACAAAAAGGATTAGTATGTGTTTTTTTCGGACATAAAACGACGATAAACCGTTACTGTGCCCCCCCTCCCCCCACCAGCGTTACCGTTGTGCTATATGATGTGTCGAAATGCTGCTGGCGAAGAGTTTGGCAGGAAAGGATGATCGTGCTTGTTTTTTTTTTATATTTTCCCCCCACTCAGTAGTACCAAAAACATTAATTAATGGATTTTTGCTACACATTCGGAGAGGGAAGCCTCTAGGCGAAGAGAAAAGCTCCCTGCAGCGCAAAAAAGCTACACTCCGCACGGAAAATCAGCAAACCCGATAGGAAGAGCTTCTTCGCAAATCAAAAGACTCAGCAAGCGACGAACCCGCGACCGTCCGAACTTTGCTGACCTCTCGGTGTGTGCGGGACGATTGCCCCACTTTAACCTCGTTTTACGCTCGTTTTGAGCAGCCGGTCGGGGGGTTGGCTCGTTCGCCCTTCTCCTTTCTCCGTTTCCCCTTCACCGTACAGCGCTCGGAACGATGGCTGATAATAGTTTTCAATTACTCAAATCGCTTATTATGTATATTTAAAGCAGTATTAAAAATTAT
>KZ073287.1:4845-22194 GCA_002091845.1 Anopheles cracens
TCGCCCGCCGCCGGCACGATTGCCAAACATGCCACCCTGCTGCTGGTTACCGAATGGTCCATTACGGCCCTGGTTACGACCATCACCGTTTCCACCGCCAGCATTGTTATTGAACCGGTTTTGCTGGAAGTTTCCTCCACGGCGCGAAAAATCTCCTAGGCGTCGAACTAGATAGTGCGTAGAGGTAGAAGTGTTCCTACTAGTGGTAACATTAAGTGTATGTCTCTTAAATGAATTAAAGTTTAATTGTTTAATCGTTTATCTTTGGGTGTTTTAGTCAGTACTTTATGCGTCAGGAATTATGCGGTTCACTAGTATGAGTACAAATATGTTCACCGGTTCCGCGACTGAGTTGGGTATGAGCTTTAACCTTTTTTTAAGGATCACTTATGATAGGGAGAAAACGAATGGACATTTACTTAATAAAACTGAACATAGCTACACTCCAGTATGTTGTTCTTCTTCGTTAGACATTGTCAATGGATTGATGCGTCACTTCAGTTTGTTTAAAAAGCTTCCTTTGTTCTGCTTAGATTAAAATATTTCTTGCTGCAAAATATTATCCGTATCGCTATTTACTTTTTGAAACTATACGACAAAGTTTAAGAGTTAATAAACTACAAAGATCTAATATGCAGAAAATGATGTAGCTTTAAAATTTTAATACATTTCTCCATTAGTTTTTTAAAGCAATAGCTGAAGAATGTCCTTTTCTGGGATCACATACAATTCTTACAAAAAAAAAGGAAAAGTATAAATTATCTAAACTGCAGAACATGGTCGCCAGATCTTCATTTCAAAGCTCAAAACGAGTTTTAAGGCGGGGCCGGGTTGGACGTGTGTTCGTCCTCCATCTCGATGTCCATGTCGTCGGCGGAAGATTTGCTCAGGTTGGACGAGGAACTCATCATGTTTGCCGAGCCACCGCCACCGTTGCCCATCGAGCCAGGGGGAGGCGGAGGAAGTACGCCGAAGCCCGCCATTGGGAGTGGGGGCGGATTGCCCGGCAGCATCATACCAGGCGGAGGTACATTGATACCCAGTCCGGGCACCATGTTCGGGCCCATCGGTATTCCCATCGGTATCGGTAACCTAACACAAATACAAATCGCATTAATACAATGGATCAAACAAAAGTGAGAGACCACTTAACGTACCTCGCCACGGGACCCATCGAGAATGGAGGCATTCCCATTCCAAGCATGGCTGTCGGTGGTGGTTGGCTCGTATCAACGGCATTCAGTGGAAACAGGGAAGGGTTCAGCATGCCGGCAGCGGCTGCAGCAGCGGCCGCCGCTGCTGCCGCCGACGACATGTCCGAGCCGTCCAGTTTCTTCAAACCCATGCCCGGCGCAAGCCCCAAGCCCATTGCTGCGGCCGCTGCGGCTGCTGCAGCCGCAGCCGAGCCCATGCCAACCTGCGGACCACCTCCGCCGACGGACGATTTCTCTTTCATCCACTGGGGCATCGTGTCCTCGTCGAACATGCCGCCGTCCTCCAGCGAATCCAGATCCGTGCTCGGGCTCAACTTCGACCAGGGAATGTAGCTGACGCCCAGATCCAGATCCCAGTAGTCCTTCCACTCCTTGCTCTTGACACCCTTGCCAGCGGCCCACGAGATCGTTATCGCGCGGCCATGCATTTTGTGGTTCTTGAGACTCTGCATGCACTTGAACGCATCCTGCCGGCGGTTCATCACGATGAAGGCGCAACCGCGCGGTGGGATCATGTCGATGCTCACGATGTCACCGTACTTGCCGAACGTATCGGACAGCTCCTCTTGCTGTACCAGCTTCGACAGGTGCCCGACCCACAGCGTGGTGCTGCATACTGTTGGGAAGAAAATGAATTATATTTTACTCATTTTTTCTTATCGTTGGAATTGACGTGCAATGTGTACGATGACTTTCAAGAGCTAGATTTTGAAACTATACGACAAAGTTTAAGAGTTAATAAACTACAAAGATCTAATATGCAGAAAATGATGTAGCTTTAAAATTTTAATACATTTCTCCATTAGTTTTTTAAAGCAATAGCTGAAGAATGTCAAAAAAAAAGGAAAAGTATAAATTATCTAAACTGCAGAACATGGTCGCCAGATCTTCATTTCAAAGCTCAAAACGAGTTTTATCTTTTAGTCTTATCGCAGTCTGTCGTATAGTTTTTCAGATATAACACAAAGTCAACGTACTGATTGCAGGGCAAATTCAACAGCTAGTGATGTTTACAACATCCGGTTTTTATGTTTTATCATGCCTGTATTATATAAGCAACACCAACAGCAGCACATAGCATTGTCATATTGATTTATCCATCAAATTGTATCCATTTTATAATACAAAAAAACATGTACGATCGCATGACACGGTATAAAATATTCATATGTATGGAACGAACAGCTCTATGAAGATTGTTGTACTATTTTCCAACACATCTTCCTTCTTCTAAAAACATGTAGTTTAGAAGAAAAACTATTCAAAATAGTGTTTTATAACAAACATTTTCAAATCGCTCAATTGCTCTACTCATTCCAAAAGGATGCATAAAAGAGGATTTGTCAATCATTAACCGATGTTGGAGTTGGATACCGAATTAGGAATGGAAAAAGTACAAATTTCATTTGAAAAAGCCAGCCAAGTTTGTCTGTCGATAGCCAAATATCCGAAAACGCATTCTTATTGGGTAACTCTGCTCTGTACATTACAACCCAATTGTTCCGCTTGTCGCACTGCGCATCCTTCACACGATCGAACACACAAACACGTATATCTGCACAGTCACATCCTGTCCATCACCGACCACTTCCTTCGATTCACACACTGGTTTTTCGGATTCTTCTGATTGAGGATTGTTCTCGTTTCGGAATACAGTAGACGATTTCCGCAACTCGCAAGGCTTTAGCAACGTTCTGCAATGTGTGCTGCTGGTGCTGCTTCCGGTGCTTCACCCAAGACGCGATGACGCTACGATCTCCACAACATCCATTAGTCTTACCACTAAGATGCTCTTTCTTCATTTCTGGCAATCCTTTGCGTTTGCGTTCCCGCTCGAGTTCCTTCTCCCTCTCCCGGTCCTTGGTTGAGGTTCCGCCGCGATCGCGTGAAGACCTTCGCCGGGATGACCTCGGTGATACCGATCGCGATCGGGAGTGCGATCGTCCGCGACGTCCGCTGGTGCCTCCACCGCGTCGGTCGCGCGGTGACCGCGACCGGCTCTTGCGTCGCGAAGATGACGATGACGATTTGTAGCGATCGTTGTTGCCGCTGCCACTAGCGCCTCCACTTCCCAGCCCGATGCCTCCACGGCTGCTTCCGATCGTTATGGGCTCTCCCAGGATCTATATTGTTACCGCCGATATAGCGATGGGTCGGCGTGTGTCGGTATGGTTTGCACGTTGACCACACAACGCATCACACACGCACAGCAGCGTAAAACGCAAAAAAAGAGAAAGAGAAAAGAAAAAAATGGGAAGAAAAGATATCGGTTTAAACGTGCATATCTCCGGGTGCATTTGCCACACACACACACACACGCACGCAGCATTGTCTCGTGTCCGGTTCAATGCGGCGACGTGAAAGCAGTAAAACGTTACTTGTTTGTAGTTCTAGTGGCTTTTTTTACGGTAAGAGACGTTTCGTTATTGGCTCGACAGACAGACTGCGTTGGCTTTGGCTTTTCCATTCAATTCGGTAACTGTTTGCGTAATGTTGGAGCAATCGTATACTTGTAGAAGAGTGAGAACAAGGTACAACATTTCAATCCTATTCAACTCGAATAGGAAGGAACTTACCGTACATCCAACGTTGACACATTTCAGCCGCGCTTTACGTGCAACTCCTGTATACCCGCTGCATTTTGCTCCCTTGTGGGGAGGTTGCTTGCGGTTGTGACACGGAATCGCACGTGCAGCGAGGTCGTGTGATGTGTTCCTCAGCGCCAATCTCACCGCGATATTCAAACCCTACCTTTCGATGGTGTAGCTTCGTCTATTCGGCTCGCGTCCTCCGTTGGTTGATGATTGCAAGTTTATATGATGCATGCCGTATATAATAAGCCTTTTGTTGAACATGGTACGATGCCTCTTTGTTCCATCATGAAAATCTGACATTCTACGCAAAGTACCTCCTTTTGGAGTTATTGCGGTCCCTAGTTTTTGTGTCTCTTCTTTACTATGCGTACGATGAAAATAAGTTGGATAATGGAATTATGTCCAGGTAATTCAGAACATATTAGAATATACCGGTATATACATGTCAATATGTATTATAGCATGAAACAACTACAAACAAACAAGAAGTTATTGATTCCAAAATCGTTTACAACTTTATCTAAACTGATGAATCTGCCTGCAGCGAGAATTTAGACTTTGTGGATAAAAGGATACAAAATTGAGAAGACAGCTTGTTCTGAAATTTGCAGACTTGATTCTTTGTGATGTGTTCAATAATGATTCAGAAAGAGAACTGAATTTTTCAATCATATTAATACATCTATACTATTTTGTTCACGAGAGCCAATCGCAAAAACAATACAAATTCATATTTCAGCATTGTCTCGTGTCCGGTTCAATGCGGCGACGTGAAAGCAGTAAAACGTTACTTGTTTGTAGTTCTAGTGGCTTTTTTACGGTAAGAGACGTTTCGTTATTGGCTCGACAGACAGACTACGTTGGCTTTGGCTTTTCCATTCAATTCGGTAACTGTTTGCGTAATGTTGGAGCAATCGTATACTTGTAGAAGAGTGAGAAAACTGAATTTTTCAATCATATTAATACATCTATACTATTTTGTTCACGAGAGCCAATCGCAAAAACAATACAAATTCATATTACAGATTGTAGTTCTATTCATCGAAACGTATCAAGGCTACAAGTTTGGTGATCTCTGTCGGTAATATCGTTCCAAAGTTGGGCTACCCAGTGCAGATACATTCATTAATTTAGCCATATACTGTGATCATACAGACAATGATTTTATATCCGGTCTAGTATATAAAGTAGATAGCGACAAATAAAGAACAATAGTTGGACAAAATCGGTTGTAATGATAGCTCAAGCTCATTAATGCATGGAGCAAAATTTCATATAACCTGTATCACAAGGATAGAGCACCAGCGAAAAAGGAATCTCTCTAACAAACGTGCGATTGCCACGGAGTCATTACACAAACATCAGATGGATTACACACATGAATGGACCTTTTCGATAGACAAACCCAATATGCCATTGCTGTATGCTTGATGTGCTCTCTGTTTTTAGTCTTTTTACCAATGCAGAAACGTGGCTAAATATGGTCAGTAATCTAGTAATGATAATCACCTCAACTCCAGTTATCGCGACGTCATTATCAGTATCAACATCTTTCGCCGACGAGTGACCTAGATGAGGGTGCGATCGATAGTGCGCAGAGAAACCCGCCCACAGATTGACGGAGTGGTCGGTCGCCAAGCGGATGCAAATTGATGGCATGAGTTGGGGAAAGATAAAAATAGTAAAAACAAACATCAGTACGTTTGCAGCTTCACAGTGCGGAAATCTTACACTTACCGGCGTTTAAGTCGATCGGTGGCTGCCGGCTAAGATCGCACTCGTTCGCGAATGGTAACTTCATCAGGACGCTCGCCAGATGCTTTTCGAACTTTTCCTCCTTGAGCAGCATCTCGGTCAGCTTCGACTGCTTCTCCTCCTGCTGCTTAAGCTTCTGCAGGTTCTGCAGCTGCTTCAGCACGTTCGGATCGGACAGAATCTGGGCAATGTTACCACCCGGTACCTGCGGCAGGTCGGGCATGCTGACGTTGGCCGGTAACGGCACCGAAGGGGAGTTCTTGTCCTCATCATCGTCGCTGCCGTAATCGAAGTCCAGCAGCTTCTTATTGAACTTCACCTGATCCTTGGCAGCGGCAGCGGCGGCGGCGGCGGCTGCGCTGGCCTGGTCACCTGATGTTTGACGCATCAGTATTTGCTGGAATTGCTGCAGCTGCCGGATGGTAGAAGGATCGAGTTGTTTCTGCGAAAGATAGACGATATTGTCAGCCCCATCGGGAGGGGCCATTTTCTTATCAGCATCAATTTTCAAGCTTCCGCAACCGAACCGTGCATTTGATGCTACACTTTTGCTATTACCGTTTCACCCATTTGCAGCGGACCACCACTACCTCCACCGTGATGATCGTCCATGCCACCACCCATCGAACCGCCCACTGGCGAGTCGTGCGCCAGCCCACCGGGGTTCATCCCGTTCGCTCCCGCTGGTTCCTGCAGCATCTGCGCATGGTACTGCTGATGGATTGGATGGTCCGGATTCGCTAGGTCGAACAGCGGTTGGATTACCTCGGGCAGAAATACCATGTTCTTTTGCCAAAGATTTAACACGCGTATGATTTTGCTCTGCACAGACGTAGAAGGTAAAGTGTTATTAACCTGGTCAAATGTTAGTGTACCGCGCTGTTCGGTTCCCCATGCACCTGTTGCCATGGGAACCCGAGAGCATGCTTCATTCGAAACCCCACTAACTACTCGGCACCTACCTTATCTTCCGGTGGGCAGCGGAAGAGATGCGCAAACGTTGCCTCCATGTTGCGGGCAAATCGCGGTGCGAACACATCCTTTTCCGGCCCGAACTGGTGGCGCGACTGCCGGACGATCGAGTCGATCACGTACAAGCCCGGAATCTTGTACTCGCATTTGCACTTCTGGATGAACTTTTCCACACTCTGCACTACATGCTTGTAGAATTTGATCGCCTTCATTGCACTGCGCGTGATCGAGGCCATTTTGGCCTTCGATATCGGCGGTTTCGACTCATAGAGCCCGGATAGCTGCGAAATCACGACAAATAGTAAGAAGGGAAAGCTCTCCATTAATTACACATCCATTACTAGTTTCCCAAACACACAGATTCATCAGATTCGTCCTTCACAGGACGACGAAAGTTGTGGGCAGAGTGTGGCGTTTAAAAATGATAAATTTAGCACAAAACACAAACCATCGTTCGGGTTGAATATTGATCAGATCACACACTTCATAGCACACGGTTGAATATTCAAACAGGGAGTTTTTGGTGCATCATCCACAAGAAACCTGTTTCGAACATTCTGTCACTCGGTTCTACGTTCGCACATGCTCCGGAGTCAATGTTACTTTGTTCACCGTGCGCTTATCAAACGCAATTTTTCCACCCCGCACCTCTACCCCCAACCCCTTTTGTTCCGCACTCTTACACCACACGGCACCATGGAAAACCCACGAACAGAACTGGAATCTCACCTCCTGGTTGAACACCCGGACCGTCTCCATGCTGGTTGCTTCGATAGACGACGCCACGGTGATGGATTTTTCGCACTGGGCACACAGAAAAGCTTCGAAAAGAACCACAGTCTATGACGGAGCGACGACGGCTGCCATACAGTGTTCGCGAGCACTGGTCGCAAAGCAAACCCACTCTGGCGGACGGCCACCCGCCACAACACAATCACACAATCACAACAGGGTCCTCGGCGAACGAAAACGAGTATTATTTAGCCACCCAAATGATTTGTTTCGCGTTCTAAGCGTTCAATAAATATTTGCGATAGATGAGTATCGGTCGCCCTCTGCGTTTCCAAGCGAGCGTAAGCACGAAATTTCTCAAAATGGCTACCCCGTGTGTCAAGCGGGCTTTACACGTCTGTATAACGACCTGTGAACCAGGTGGGACAGCTGTCAAAGTTCTCAGTTGGCCGTTCTCGCTTCTTTCGTGCATTGCAGAAAACCTCAAGGCGAGAACGCTGTCAAACCGAATTGTACTTTGATCAAAATTGTTTGGAGTTTGAAAAATATGATTTTTTCAAACAAAAATCCTTGTTTTCATACCGAAAAATATTAAACTATATTTGAATTCATAGAATTTTTGAGCTTTTGTAAGGTATCGCGCAAGGTACCGCGTTTCTGTTCTCGCTCGTTAGCAAGAAACGCGTTTCCACGTACATAGTTAGGAGCAGGCGAGAAACGCCGTCTCGATAGGTCTTCTCGCATCGTTCTCATTACAGTGCAAATAGATGAAGCGCGAAATTTCTCGTTGAGACTTCATTCGATGCGAAGTACATACATAAAAAACGGCCGTAAAAAGGGGCATTTTTCACGTATGCACTTTACATCGAATGACAGCGAGAAATTTCGCATCGAGAAATTTCGCGCGACGTCTTTTTGCACGGTGACAGTCGATATTCACAGTGGGTCGCTACAGCAACATCGATAAGTTTTGCTGAATTAGTACGATTACACAGCGGTTGTTCAGCTTCGTGTGTAGTGCGGGGTTCTTTTGAAGCGCATATGGTAGATTAGAACCTAAACACACTACTCCATCAAGCTCGTTTTTATGTTTAGCATCTTCATAGCAGCACGAAAGCATGTTATACGACGAACCAATGTCAATGAATTTGTGGCAATGAATTAATGCATTGGTGCCATGTAAAATTAAAGACAACAACGACAAATTCAAACAACATGCACGAAACAACACGAATGACAAGCAGTATAGAGAACGAATGTAAACAAACTGGTATATGAACATTATTTTTAATCTTGCAGAAGCTATAAAACTCCATCGCAATTGTTAAATAGTTGGTTTAGCATCTAATCGCAGCAAAATGAGTAAACGTGCATCAAATACCCCGTAATCGTGAACCAAACTCATATCTCATTCACACAGGTCGCCTGATCCGTGTAGCATTCTTGATTTTGCATATCTGTAGTTTACCTAACACTCAACTGAATCGTTTAATTTTTTGAATTCGTACAAGATGACAATTTTATTGCAATAATATGCATATTTTATATAAATCCATTTTATTTACTGTCATGTTGGTATGTTTACAAATGTCCAAACCATAGCCCACAATCTGGTTTTCGCCGTCTCAAAGATGGCGTATTTTTCGATGTCAAAGTAAACGGCATCGGATGCGCCGTATCCTTCTCAGATTTTTACGCAATTTTACGGAAAAAACAAAGCGTATATCGTATGAAATCGCCCTCGTTTTGCTCGCGATAACCGGTGTAACACGTGTGCAATTGTTTCAAACGGGTCTCGAAGCTACTGCGCGTTTTTCGGAGGTAATAAATCACCTATCCCACACTCTCCCAGTCCGCTGTTTTGTTTGCTTCGGTGCTGGCTAGTGTCTAATGTTTGTGTGTAGAGCGACCGCACACGAAGAGCTGAAAAACAATTGTATTTAATCGATATTGCCGTGTACGTGACGCAGTCGGGAGTTTACCAAACAACTCGGAAATATTTGATCGTAAACTGTACGGTAGTAGTGAGAAGAACAACATCATGGAAGCAGATCCGGTATGTCTTCGTGCATCTACGCTTGTTCCGGCGTCGTTCGTGCTATCGCCAGGCTGAAAGCCAGTGAAATGGCAATGAATAAAGAAAAAAGATATGATACAGTTGCAATGCGTGGTTCCGTGGTGGTAGTGCATGTGCAGTGTGTCCTTTCTAGGAAGAGATGCCGTCGTCAAAATGCGTCGTATTCTAATTGGGTCAACCGTAGAGCGCACCTTGGCGTTGTTTAGCAAATGGCTATGTGCGCAAGATGCGTACTAGTACTCCGAGCGTCATTGATGGTTTTGAAAAGCTCCTCTAGTGCCCGTCGGTCCGTCTCCGTCTCCGGCTCAGTAGTCGTCGTCGTTTACCGGTTCTGTTTGGTTACGCTCGATTCGAAATCGGTTATTCGGTTATGACGATATCACAACGCGTCGCTTTCGTCGGGACATTGCCACTCCGGCGGGTGCTATTTCGAAAATATTGCCGCGTTCGGTTTCGTCGCTAATTTCCGCTTTTAATTCTTCGCGAAATTGTCGGGTCAAAGTCGCTATATCGCCGCTGTCGCCTCCGTTTCTACGAACGTCGAATGCGCGCTTTCGGTCAAGAAAATACGCGGCTAGAGGAGCTTGTATTATCCTGCGCCTAATGGATAAGACACTACCAAACCTATGCAGCGTACTATGACGAGCATCTTTTGCCCGCTGAAGATCGTCGGAATTCGGAGTGTTATGAGCAGTGCAAAATGAATATCTTCCATCCATGATTGCTCTCAACTGTAATTTTCTTCACCTTATGGCGCGACGTGGTACTAATTTGCTTGCTTTTCTTGTTTTATCGCCTCGCCTTATCCTCATCTTAAGACGCACATGAGAACACTTACACACGCGCACCTCTTGTCTACATCCATGGATCGCATGGATTGCGGTTCCGTGTAGTGCGCACTAACTCTACGGATCAGTACACACAAATCCTTCGATCCATCCTTTCGATTCCAATAGTCCCAGCGTCGAAGTCACGCGTTCCCTGCATAAACAAGCAAACAAACTCTACCGATCCGGAAGAGCAAACCAAGAGCGAAAGACGCGTGTGTTCGCGGTTCGAAATCCGGGATCCGGTGAATCCGGTGAAGCTTGTGTCCGTCATTGAACGATGTCGGTTCGGAGGCGTGATTTAAGTCCTCCGCCGCGCGGTCCCGGAATTGGAGGCAGCGGCGGACCGCTTGGTGCTGGCAGCAAGCTGCGGATGGATCGTAATCCCAGCCGTACGAAGATCACTGGTTAGTGACATGTTGTCCGTTCATTGCGATGCCGTCGTCTATAACTTTCCAATATTTATGCTCATTTTTCGCCGTTTTTTTACAGATCCCAGCCACCCAGCAGGTAAGCGAAAGGAGATCGATAATGTGATGAAAAAGGCCCGTGCGTTCCCGAATGAAACCTGGGACAAGAAATTGCTTGAGGCAGAAGAGAAGGACCCGAACCGATGGCGCCATACGGGCTACAAAAAGTTATATATTGAGGATGATCCAAGCAGCTCAGATTCGGACCGTGGTCCTGGTGGTGGTGGAGGCGTTGGTGGTGGTGGTGGTGGTGGAGGTGGCGGTGGTGGTGTTGGTGGTCGTTATGGTAACGGTGGGGGCAGACGCAGCAGATCGCCACGCTCACCGCCCCGTCCCATGCATCGACGTTCGCCGTCACCATTGCCGCCAATGCGCAAACGTCATCTTTCACCGCTCTCGCCTGTGCCGATGCGTCGTCGGTCACCTTCGCCGTCGCCAATCAATCGTAAGCCACAGCCACCGGAGCTGAAGCGACGGCCACGATCGCCTTCGCCAAGAATGCGCCGTAAATCGCCCATGGGCATGATGCGACGCCCTCTGTCGCCCGGTGAAATGCGCAGACGATCGCCGCCACCGGGAATGGGACCGGATTCTCCACGCCGGGGACCGCGTCGTATGTCGCCCCATCTTGGGCCACCTCCGTCGAAAGGTGGGCGGCTTCCACCGGTCCCACGCTCGAAAAGGCCTCCGTCGCCTCCTCCAAGGGTTAGTAACGTTTGTTGATTTACTTCTCCAGTACGGTTTGTTCGTTGTAGAATGTATTCGTAAATTATATGTACAATTGTTATTGTTTCAGTTTCACGACTTGCCAATGTATTTCAGTTTCTTATCGACGACTTTGTTTAACACATGATATATTAATTCTTTACCATTTCAGTAGAAATTGCATTGTTGTATGATACACATCGAACAATTGGGGATTTATATAATGAAAAATTTAGGATGTATTATTGACAAATTAAAGAAAGCGATTGCATTGAAATAAGCGTATTAATTGCAGAGAAAGTGTATGTTGTTCGCATCGCCAAACTGATGTAACCCCAGTAGTTGGTTCAATTTTTGGACAGTTACAGAATTTACTACAATGGGTGCGCTTTCAGCAACACCATCACACCATAATCTATATTCTATAGCTCGAATGTGTTTCTCTTTCCCCCACTGTAAAAAATACAGATGAGTCGCTCGGCATCCATGAGCAGTTGTTCCGACGACTCCTGCTCCGGTTGTTCGGTTGACGATCATCGCCGTCGTCGCCGTCGCTCGAGGTAAGTGGCGCAGCAGAATTGAAACAATAAGAATGCTATTTATACCCGAGAAGACGACGGTCATTTCATTACAATTTCATTTCGCATGTAACGTTTATCTATCGTTTATCTACTATCCAGATCTCATTCGTTTTCAAATCCGCGTCCGCGTGCCCGTTCGCCCCCGCACAACAGCAGCTCGAAGGGTCTTCGTCGGGAAGGTGGCCCCTCCGCTAATCACGAAAGTCGTTTGCGGCCAATGAGCCCACCGCCGGTAGATCCTCGTCGCAAGCATCTACCACCACCGGAACCCCTACCGAAAGGACATCGCTTGGTTGATAAAGAACGGGTGAGAATGTTTTTTTTTGTTTATTTATCGAATGCGCATTTCTGACGGCGGAACCCCTGTCACTGTGGCGGTTTTTGCAGGTCCCACGTGATCATCGTCCTTCGCGATCGATCCCGCAAACCCTGCCGCCGGAACAGCAGCGTTCCAGACGTCCACAAACGCCGGATTCCGATCGTGCTCTATCGCCCCCGAAGCGTTCGAAGCACGCTAGCAGCAGCAAATCATCCGCATCCACCGGACCACCGCCAGAAGAAGTTTCTCGGCCATCGAAGTCGTCGCGCGCTTCAAAACAGCAGCGCGTCGCTTCTGCGTCGGATGTGGCCGGATCGAATGGACACGTGGCCGGCGGGGCGTCTTCATCGTCGCAACCCGCTAGCACGTCCAGCACGGGCCACAAAAAGCATCATAAGGAGAAAAGCGCCGACAAATTGCGTGCCCGTGTGAAGATTGAAGGCGAACCGAAGCGTCGCTCAAGGCCCCGTTCGCCGTCGAGCGGATCGGAGGAGTCGAGCAGCAGCGAGAGTTCGCTGCCGCGCTTCACAGCCACCACCCGCATGACCCTGTCCGAGCGCTTCGGAAAGATGGCACAGTGGAGCGTCGATCGATCGAACATGGAAAACATGCGCATCACGAAGAACTCGGCCGGCGGAGAACTGAAAGTGATGATCGAGGAAGAACTGGAGGCACCTCCGACGCGCTACACGTAAGTGCTGGTTGCACTACCATATTAAAAACAAGCTTCATCCGAGCGGATGATTATCGTTGTCCTATTTGCAGATATTCGCCAGCCCCGGCTGGACATTTCCCGGAGGAGCTAATGACGACCGGTCCGAGCGGCCTGTCCTCGTGGGATGATGTACGAGTGCGGTACGAGTACTATAAGGGCCGCGGCTACTTACGCGATCTCGATCTGCAGGACTACGTAAAGTGGGAGGAATGGTGGTACAAGTACCAAGAGTGGCTCAAACAGGAGCGTTACTATGAACTGTGGGAACGGTCGCAGATGAACCGTCGACGAAAGAAGATTCCCATCTCACAACGGTTGAATTAAAAACAATATCAACGTTGGTGTTGCAGGGACATTTCGTAACAACCGAGCCGGTTATTATTAATTAACAGAAGTGTGTGTGTATGTTGAGAGTAGTAGATGCATATTTTTTAATCTACTCGAGCATCCATGATGCAGAATGTTTCTATTATTTTACTTATTTAATCCATCGATCGAACTTAACTTCATTTGTTTCACCATACTTTGACCACGCATACTGACTTTCATATACATTCGATTCTATCACGACATTCTGTTTAGGGTGAACTTGTTTTCGAGCGTATCTGAACGAATAAGATACAAGATAACTTTTAACTTAAACATTAACTCCATTTTCCACGCATCATCGTTATAGCGCAGACACGCTATTAATTATCTCATTAAATGTAACATCATTGCGCGTAAAGCTGTAATAGTTGGAACGTAAAGCAACAAATATTTTAAGAGCAATCGATGTGTGACCTCAGTTCCAGTTTTGGCGATATTCTTAGCAAAGGACTGTCGATGTGCAAATAAAGAGCAAACCTTTCTTCCAATTTTTTTGAGCGTAACGTCTATCAAGAAAGAAACAATCGTTGCGTGAAATTCAGATGGTTTATTTCCACTGCACGTGCTGGTGCTGATTTACATACATTTTCCTAACATTCTTCAAAACAAACCTCTATCCCTCGCACGACGACGGTATGCTTCTACTGCGCCTTGCTCAACAGTTCAATTTGCTTCGAGACATCCTCGGCCGTGGCGTTTGTTAGTGGGACCGATTTTTCTTTACCGAGCGCTAGAGAGGACCACAAAGGAAGGACATTAATGCACAACCCATTCGACTTAGTATGCTGATATCGTACCGTAACGGGCCCACAGTCTCGGCTGAACGCCGCTACACTCGCGCACCAGTATCGGCAGGGTCGGATTATCTCGCTTCAGCTGGACGTAGCGAGTGTTGACGAATTCGCTGCAGTCACCAATGGGAAAAAATAAATAGATGCCAGTGCCGGTAGAGAGGACACACCGATCGGTTGTGTAACACAGAATCTCCCTTCTCCGCGGACCTGGGAACACGCACACACAGACCGGGCTACTTACCGCACGCCCTTCGACTCCTCGCCGGTCTGGCAGAGGTGCAGCCGGAGCTCCTTGACGGACGGGTTGAGCCGTGCGAAGCGAAGCAGGGTCAGCCTCATTTTGGGTTCGTCCTTTGGCCCGCGAATAAGTTTTCCGCGACTAGTGAGTGGGAATCCGGGCACGGAAGAAAAACAAACCCTCGATCAGCACCGTTTGACAGTTGAATGGCGAGCCTGAATGACAGTTGCCGTCAAAGATGCACGGTGGGATGCTCCGGCAATAATAAAGGTTTTGTTTATATTTTAAATTGCATAAACATTGCGAGCCCTTCTTCGGACACTTTTTATTTGTTCATAATTTTTCGATATATTTTTCAGTGCTCGTTTGAGATATTTACTCGCAACGAGGGGACAAATGGACACAGTGTGAAGTGTGAAAAATTTGCTCGATAACTTACCTGATTTGATTCAAAAATTCCTTAAAATTGTGTAACCGAATACGTGCAAATATTTTCCATTGATATGTGTATTTTGAAAAGCAATTAGCTTCACGACTTGTCACCTGTAATGTACAATGACACAAAGAACACATCCAAAAACAAATCCTTTCAAACTCAGCCCTTCTCCACCGTTTCTCGCCAGACACCTGCCCCACCACATCCCATGATCCTATCTCGCACGCAAACACTTGTGCTGCGTTGGTTCAGGAAAATCTTCCGTCCCGCTTCCCCGGAAAGCGCGTCCGATCTCGTCGCTTCTGACGCGTGCCATTCCGACGGTCTCGATTGCGTTTGGCGTGTCGTTTTGCCAGCGCTACTGGCGCTCCTGCGTGTGGTGATAGTGTAGAGTGCTGCCTGCGTCCGACTGGTTTGACTGGTGGTGGCCTAGACGACCATTTGCTGGCCCTCCGCTCGCGTCCGCTGATGATGCATCCGGGGCGAAAAACGGTACGATAAACGTGCGGTCACGAAGCGCTGCGAGTTTCGTGCATCGGGTCCGTGTTCTGAGTGCTCCGTGCTGAACGGGTAATGTGCAGTCATCGATCGCAAAAGGCAGCCACTCGCTCGGTTTGTTGGCGGCAGAGGTTGTGAAGAAATTATGCTGCCCAGTGCGTCAGACGGGGTTCGTGCGGAATTAGTTACGGTGCCATAATGTTGGGGAAAGTGGAAAGGTTTTTTTGTTCCGGTTTTGCTCAGCAGCATCATCATCAGAGCAAGCAAAGAAACACAGTGGTAGTGGTGCTAGAGGGCCGTGCATTCGGTGGCTGCTGCCTGGAGGAGGAACTGTCAATACAGTGGTAGGGAAATCGTACAGAATGAGTACGAATTAACAAGCTTGATCATTTTTTTTGCGGTAAGAAACATCCCGAGTGGACTTTGCGATCGAGTCCAAGCATGTTAGTTCGTGCAGCTGTGCAAGACACACAGCTCCAGGCGTTGAGTCACCGGGTGCTGATCGAAGCAGTAGCACAGAGAGCAGAACACAATCAAGAACACGCCTGGGTGCGGTCGACGCCGAAAATACTTACAAAAACCGTGCTAGGAACATGTTCTACATTTCCCGTCTGTCTTGGAATAGCGAATTATTCGTCTTATCACTAGATTTGGATGGAATAATTGCTTCGATTTCCATTCTTCCCATTCCGTGTGCTTCCTTTTCGCGCGCGCCTGTGTGTGTGTGCGCACACGCCCTGGAATGTAAGGAACGCAACAACTAATCAGTTGTCAATATAAATAAAGTAAGAAGGCCCTGGATGGATTATTGAACAAGCGCGCTCAGCCTCAATTGTTTCAAGTGATGGTTGCTACTAGCAGGCCCCTGTGCTAGCAACAGCGGCAATACTTAGTGTGAAGGTAGCAAGCCAAAAAACAACAAAGCACCGAAAACGAATATCCGGCGCGACACGATGTGATCTCATTTCGCAGTGGCATTTGAGTCTCAAACGAGCGAAACGGTGGCAAAAATTCCAAGTGTAGCAGCATCCAACACCGTGACAAGAAGAGGGCAGTGGCCTGTGGTTGTATGTCGTACATATTTTCGTTCTAATAAAGGGCACCGAAAAAGTGGCATAGCGCGCAAGTGTTTCGTGAAAGCAATCGTGCATATCGCGCCGTGGTGTCTTTGTTACCACCGGGTCGGTTTCGGTGGAGCAGCACCGCGAGTGCCAGTGTAGGGGACCGGCAGCGGCAGGTTGCCGCTCCGCAAAGGAGCAAACCGCGCGCGTCTGGTGTGGTCTCGAGTCGCTTCTAATGTTGTTTTCTTCTTACCCTTTTCTCATAGGAAATGAAAACGGTTTTGTCTGGCGAATAGAGTATTTCATTTCTTGGCCCACAGTGAAACCACCAAGCCAGCGCCCGTAGGCTGTTTATTTTACACGATAGTGCGTACGTTGCGTGTGTCCGTTGTGTATCTGTGTGTGCAGTGTGCATCATCATTCGTTCGTTCTAAACGACCAGAGATCGCCCCAGAGAGTCAGGCGGAGTGGTAACGTGCACTTTCGACGAGGAGCGGGCGGGCAGCAGAAGGAGATAAAGCAGAAAGAAGCGCGCGCGTCTGCATTAATTACTGAACCCAGCGAGATAGTCGAGCGGCACCGGCAGTAGCGCGACCGAAACCAAAACCCCAGCATTTTAGACGCTAAGACAACGCCACAGCTCGCCGGAAAGAAGTAGTAAATCATCGCAGCCTCATCGTCATTATAAGATTCGTCATACGTCGCGTGGGACTGATCGCTACTAGTTCTTGCTGTGTGCGCTTGCTCTAGCGTCTCGCGTTGGGAACTGTCTTTGCTGATCATCGCTGGTATCGAACCCTCGTCTGCTCGATGTATCTGACAGACCCGGAACGACGACGGTGCACTGCTTACGGTGGCTAGAAAGGACGCTTGGGACGCGAGAGAACGCCAGTAGCCAGATAGCAGCAGTACGCGAACCTGCGCACCCAACGACCAGCAATGGATAGCGGCGCGCGTAATGAGTCGAAAATGTCGCGGCTTGCCGATTACTT
>KZ073287.1:34832-68347 GCA_002091845.1 Anopheles cracens
ACCACCGTCAGAACGGAGCGCACCGTTGGCGGTGTGGCTGGTTGGCTGATCGGTGAGAACACCTGCGACGAAAGGATGGTCGGTCGACGGAGGTGTTGGTAGGAGGCTAGATCTCCATAACTCCGGTACATGTGAGCGGCGGTGGAAAAGTTATCCTTCAGTGACGGTGCTGCCGGTGTGTAGGTGGGCGGATCAAGATATTTAGGGCAGTGCGAAGTGACCGATCGGGTACTGGGAGTGGCGGAATTTTGCAGCGAAAGTCTCACTCCACGTTTCGTCCACCTGGGGACAACCGTACCGTCCGGGGAGAGATCGCCGTGTGATGTATTCAGTCTGAAAGGCAAGAGATGACACACTCAGACATACTATAGCCTACAGAACTTTGTACGCTTTACTCACCTGTCCGGTTGAAGCAGCAGCCCGCTAGCGGAAACGCGCTTACTCTGCAGCGCTAATCGCTCCTCAAACCCACCCGTTTCGTCTTCCGGTTCGCTTGCGGCCATGTTGTGACGCTGTTGAAAATTGCGCGGTAACGTCTGCCGATAGTCCACCGGCCGGGCCCGTCCAATCGGATCGCGCCGTCGCCCGTAACGGCCGTGGGCCCCGTCACTCATCAAGTCGTCCAGCGAGTTGTCGGAATGGACGCGGTGCCGGTAGCTGGACCCACACGACACCTGATCCTGGGCCGTAAAGCGCCGTCTTGTATCCGCCACGGAGTTACGCCTCCGTTGGCCGGCCCGATGCTGCCCGGACGTATCGACCGGCGAGGAAGGTTCCACCACGAACACGCTCCGGTAGCTGTCGTCCCCGTTGCGACCATCGCTTTCGATGTAGTAGATATTCTTGGGCTTCGGTCGTGGTCCCACTTTTTTGCAAAACTCATTGAACAGTTTTTCCTTCGAGAGTTCACGCGACAGATACTGCCGGGACAGACCGCAGATGTTGGTTCCCTTCTCGGTAGCTTCATCATCGCTGCGCGATGGCGACCGGGTGTGGGTTCGTCGGTTGTGTCCCATGTTCTCGCCAGCCGTTCCGCCCACCGGTAGCAGATCCGTGTAGGTGGAAACACTGCGCGTTAGTTTCGCGCTGGGAGACCAGTGCGAGAATTCCACGGTTGCGTTGGGTGATCTAGCGTCTACGGCTTGTTCCGTGCGCTGTCCGTCGCCGTTTGTACGTGTACGCGACCGAGGGAAGCCATCATCGGGACTCAGCTGCGTCGGTTCCATGTAGAGTAGATCGGTAAGGCTCTTGGACATGCCGTCGTGGGTCACACGTCCAGGCGCGCGTCTGTGCAAGCGACAGTCAGCATCGTTATCGCGTCGTTGCCGCTGTTCGAAGTAATACCTCGGTGATGTCTCACTATCATCAAGTCCATCGTAGGGATAACGATAGTCGACGATCGGCGGTCCTTCCTGGCCTTTGCTCGGTTCGTCGCCGTGATGTGCCCACTCACGGCGATAGTGCACATTGTAGTGGATTCCTCCCGATAGGTTCTGATAAGTGGGATAAGCCGACTGATTGCTGCGCTGCTCGTTGTACTCGTCCTGCTGGACGTTCGAGTAGATCAGCACGTTCAGTATCCCCGACAACTCCGTGATGATAAACCCGAACACGTACAGCAAGAAGCTTTGCCCGTAGCGAAAGGAGAACTGGGGAGCCTGCAATGTTGACCTTGGTCGCAGCTTGTAACCGATCTCTGCCTTCAGTATCGAGATGTACATTATCAGCCCGATCAGCATCAGCAACCCTAGAGGAAAGAGACGGTCAACCCAAGCCAACCGAAATGGGCCACCAGTTGAAAGTCAGTCCACGGTGGCCGTTTGTTGCACTCGCGGCGAAAGGGTCGGAACATGGAAAGGTGCACCTACCGGATATTATAAATAGCACCCCGGAGACAAAGTAACAGATTTTGTGCTTCGTCGAGCACATGGCCACCAGGAACAGGCCGTAGCTGACGATGAGGACACCGTTCGAGGCGAGAAAGAAAGGTGACGAATGCGTTACGGTATCTGCAAATAAGGAGCCCGATAATTATTTCCGCCCCTGCACTCTTCCGGTGGAGGACACACACACACACCAACCCACACAAACGGTATGTAGGTCGGCACTGAAGTTGGCAAAGATTCGTGCATTTCGGAGGCACCTCATAATGGGTCGAAAATGTCACTGGACAGGTGTGTTTCAATTTGTTGACCGTTAGAACGAACCAGGAAATAAACAAAAAATCACACACGCTCCGATTGGTGGGGAGGGGAGGGGGGGAGCTGATTTCGGGACAGCAATCGGGAGAGTCCAACCTTCCGCACATAATTGGATTATCGGTGCATGATACACCCGGGTACCGGTCCGATGGAGGAGAAAGTGGCCGGACACTTTCGGAGGTGTTAGGTAATGCTGGCGGCTTTAGTGATGCGTTGTTTTTGCTTGCGATTGAACTTTATCGTATAGTCTCAGCATTGGGTGAATTAAAAGCAAATTCCACCACACGACAGAAGAGGACAGCCATTCACTAGCGCATCCGTTTTTAACCGAATTTCTTCACAGATGACTGGACGAAGAATAGTAGTTTGTTCGATCGTTTGATCAAAGAGTGCCATGGTAGGACCCTCAAAGAGCTTTTCAAAATTTTGTATTGGCTTGAGAAACTTTTTCTAATTGAAAACATGTTTAAATAATGGCATCGGTTGCAATAACAATACAAACCCTAGCTTAATATTTCAGCCGTTCAGAGCAACGATGAGCAATGCACGAAAGAACTGTTCAATGGCAAACGAATTAGGCCACAGGAGGTTGATGCTGAGGCGCTCAAACTCAGAACAATTCATTTGGTAATGTTCTGCACTCGACCTAGAGGCGGCAAAAGTTTAAAACGGGTACGGTTGTGGCAAATGAAAAGGAAAATCTCGGTCACTTGGTCATCAGCTGGTGGCTAAATCGGAGAGGTGCCTTTCTAACTCAGGCAAAAAAAATACTGCAAGGACACTACCGAGGGGTCTCGGTTCGGCATCGCACCTCATTGCTAGCGACCACCATCACCGGCCGGACAGTACCGCCAGTGCTGGGGCACATCAAAAGGATTGTGGCTATCGATAATTATATTACACCGTAATGGGGGCACCGATATCACCGGTGTGGCGGTGCGTTGGCGCGGACTTTAGCTTTGAACGGTTCCACGGTTAGCCAGCGGGTCCCCTCAGTACTTAAAGATACTTTCTCGTTGCACGTGTGTCGTTAAGAATTTTTCAAGAACGACAAAGCCCGGCACTCCTTCGCGCACAAACACCGATTCTCACACCTCCCTAATCGTCGATTACCACGAACGAGCAGTGGGGCAAATGAAATCAAAAATCAATTTTCCTCCAACGATCGTCTCCGTGGGGTTTGCCAGCGAGTTGCACGGACGAGTTTGCTCATTGTTTTAGCAACGTCGTTCATCACTGTCTTGGGTCACTTCCGGTGGCAGCGCCCGTTGAACGCGGCAAAAGGCTAGCGCCCAGATCTCTGGAGATACGCAACTAACGCGGAGTTTATTTATATCTTTCCGCTGAATTCCCGACCGTTGGTACATTCGCTGCATGCACATTCGCTTTCCGCATGCGTTCATATCAGCAGTGAATCAATTTCGTGGTCAGAAGCCAATCGTTTGGGTGATTTGTTCGCGGCTTGTTATCAACTTACCACCATACTTACTGCAGAGCATCCAGAGGGAGGATTTGGTGTACTTCGTGAGATAGCCGCCGCTGGCGTCGTCCTTCGTGGCGGGTATTAGATGAGGATGCTGAATGTTCAGCTGCTGGTTGTGGAAGCTGGCCGTTGTGGAGGGAGTTATCGTGCTGGCCGTGCTGGTGTTGTGGTACGTGGTGACCGGTATTTTCTCCTCCGTCAGCAGCCACTGGGGCCCCACGACGGCCGCTATTACGAGCGCCAATCGGCACTCCTTCGCGCACAAACACCGATTCTCACACCTCCCTAATCGACGATTACCACGAACGAGCAGTGGGGCAAATGAAATCAAAAATCAATTTTCCTCCAACGATCGTCTCCGTGGGGTTTGCCAGCGAGTTGCACGGACGAGTTTGCTCATTGTTTTAGCAACGTCGTTCATCACTGTCTTGGGTCACTTCCGGTGGCAGCGCCCGTTGAACGCGGCAAAAGGCTAGCGCCCAGATCTCTGGAGATACGCAACTAACGCGGAGTTTATTTATATCTTTCCGCTGAATTCCCGACCGTTGGTACATTCGCTGCATGCACATTCGCTTTCCGCATGCGTTCATATCAGCAGTGAATCAATTTCGTGGTCAGAAGCCAATCGTTTGGGTGATTTGTTCGCGGCTTGTTATCAACTTACCACCATACTTACTGCAGAGCATCCAGAGGGAGGATTTGGTGTACTTCGTGAGATAGCCGCCGCTGGCGTCGTCCTTCGTGGCGGGTATTAGATGAGGATGCTGAATGTTCAGCTGCTGGTTGTGGAAGCTGGCCGTTGTGGAGGGAGTTATCGTGCTGGCCGTGCTGGTGTTGTGGTACGTGGTGACCGGTATTTTCTCCTCCGTCAGCAGCCACTGGGGCCCCACGACGGCCGCTATTACGAGCGCCAACGAGAAGCTGAGAAACCCACCGTGAGGTGTACATGAGAGTGCCGTTGTAAAGTGGCAACTATACCAAAACTATGTAGTTGTTGATTTATTCAACTACGAGTAAGTGAACTGAGTTCAACAGTTTCAATAAAGAGGATTAACTTTGACTGGATGTATGAGACACTTTTCAGAGTTCTGTTGAACTCTCTGTGCCTTGTTTGTTGTCCAGCTAAGGTAGCGACATTCTGAGCAAAATCTTCAAACACAACCTACCTCGATACGACGGGTGTTACCATAAGCATCCAGTGCTGACTGCGGCTCACACCACCGGGGCGTTCCGCATCCGATCGCCCGCTCGACAGTGTTCCGAACGAGCAGATTTTCTTCAACTTTTCAAACCGTCCCTCCCGCTCGTCACCGTCGGACCGGTAAGGGTCGTGGATGCTGATGCCAGAGTCTTCCCGGCACAAGCGATTGCCGATCAGCGCCAGATCACCGTTCGCTAGCTGCACCGTTTCGATACCGTTGTCGTCGTAACCGGCCGCCGACTGTCGGCCGTATCCACCCAGACGCTCGGAGACCGTTGGTATCGCGCGCGGATCAAACACGGTCGGTTCCTGCGGCCGGTGCAGCTGCTCCTGGTCGTACTGTTCGGCGACGGTCAACCCGTTGTAGGGATACCGGCGGATGGCGGGCGGAAACACGGCCGGCACACTCGTGTCCATCAGGGACGGATCGAGCGTGTTGTCCAGCGAGAGGGTCGACGGGACACGTCGCTGTGGCGCGCTATGGATGCGCATCCTTAAGAACTTAGGGCTGGGATGAAGGTATACAAATAGTGTTCGGTGGATAAGCCACCGGGTGTTGATCACACGTCCTTGTCGTATGTGCAGCCACCGAGCACGTGGTGCATCCGTGAGAACAACCAGGCGCCTCCACCGTACGCTTCCGATGCACGTGTGCGAGGCAGCCAACGTTAGCCACACCAACGACGAAAGGCAACTGAAAGCTCGTGTCGAAGACGACCGAGCACGTGGCGTAGCGTCTCCACAGGACACGACGATAACGCGAACGCGACCCGCATCGTGTATCCTTCGTGAAACGAGCGCAAAGCGTGTTGTTCCCTCCTGGTGGCGATTGCGACGACGAGTGAGACGCACTGTCTGCCACTGCAATCAATACTCATCACTGGCTTCCTGCGGTTGTGCCCGCTCCAATATTCTCAATGCCCACGAAAAGCATACGGAGACGGGTTCGTGTTGGAGTGTTTGTAAGTGTGTTTATTTCATTGTTGTAGGATTTATTTTGCTTTTTGCTAACACCTCAAATCGCAACGTGTTACAAACTCCGCGCCACTATGCGTAAATAGGTGTGTGTAGGTGTACGTGTGTGGTTTGTGTGTTTACTTATACCCTATACATATTTGCTCTTGTGATGTTGACGGTCAGACGGGCGATTTGCGTTCGTTTACTCGCTACGCTTCCTGTTTTAAGGATGGTTTCTGTTGTTACTGTTCATTCGAAGTCATTAGATTTGTTTGTTTTATTAATTTATGTTACCTCCCTCCCCCAGAAGTCGTCCCCTATGCATGTATCATTGGGCCTTTATGTTATTGTATTGGACACTGCATCTTGCCTGCTTAATTATCCAACTTCTTCATTAGCATAACTACTAGCGGGCCTTCTTTTATGTGTTTTCTTTCCATGCGTATTATCATGCGCCTCAAGTGTCACGATTAAAAACGTACGCAAACATACCTTACTGACTTTCATTTGCTTTATTCCCGTCGGATTCCAGACTCAATTCCCTCAAATCCTGGCCGGGTTTACACTGCACCTCGCCACAAAACAACTACGATAAAGCTCTTGCATTGTGTGTGTGTGTGTGTGTGTGTGTTATCTTATATGTTGTTTATCTAAATACTTCCTTGTAAATAGTTTAGTTGAACCAGACTGCCCTTGCGGACACGTTCGTGGGGGGTTATAGGGAACTCAAAATCACACATCATTACCGGTAACAAATGAAGGATTGATGGCCATGGTCACTTCTGCTGCCATTTCGAGGGAAGGCCTTGTTGCATTCGGGTGCCATTGGCGGATGGAAGAGGGGGGGGTGGGGGGGGGGGGGGGGGGGGGGGGGGGGGAGGGAGAGAAGGGAATAAAACAAAGCATATCCGTTTGGCCAAAGATCGGCAACTGGCAGCATTTTCTTTACGGTTCGTTTCCATTCCGTTTCCTATCTTTTCCAACAAACACACCGATCATTTCGTAAGGCAACCACAGTAGAAAAGCGTGGATAAATAGTAGCGTAGAAAATCGCGTACACACATACACACAGTCCCACCCGCCACTCGGGTACTCGTTCGCAACAAAGACGCCTATTAAGAAACATAGAAGAACTAACGAAATCGTCCACAAATCGGGCTTGCCCGTATGCGGTGCTTAAGCTATGGAAAGTACGACGCGTGAACGGAATCATAAAGAAAGCACAGAGATAACGCTAAACGTTTACAGTACAGCACAGTTTTATCTAGGACTTTGTCAAACGCGAGCGGAAGAAAGTCGGTCACTTTTTCGATATCCCACCCCCACTGCATCGATCCGGGATCGTTCGCTGTTTTTAAAATGGAATCGCTAAAAAAGTCCTACCAATGTTCTTTTTTCTGTATTTTATCCAATATTTATCTTCCATTTCTCTACTATCCTACGGAAGCTACTATTTAGTGTGTCTGTGTGTGTTCTGGTGAATGTGTGTCTAGTTTATGGGTGATTTCATATCGTTTAGACAGTGTCCTTTAACCTGGCACCTGGCACAGTGTTTTTTCACCCTTCCGTCCTCGTAAACTAACTGCGGCCAACTACTACCAACTCTACTCTGCCGTGACTCTTTCCTTATGTTGTTTAATGTTTTATTGTTAATTAGTTAATATAGTTGCTAATCTCTATTGCATATGCATCTACCACCATTCTCCAGTTGCATCACAAAATGGCTTTAATAGAAAAATGAAAACCAATCAAAACGATCACATTTGACCTATGTTTCATTTCAACAACTAACAACAACCAACTAGGTAGGAAGTGTTTTAAGTTTTAAATGTTTTTTTTTGCCTTCCCTTTCTCTCTCTCTCTTTCTCTCTCTCTCTCTCTCTTACCATTTCTCTTCTCCTACTTTTCAAACGCGTCCATTTGTTTTTTTTTCTACCCCATGCTTGTTCAAAATTCCAAAACTTTGGGGTTTTGGGTTCCAAGTGTTCAAGTGTGTGTTACTATTTATTTCCTAGCGTGTGTATGTTTTTTGTATGGTAAAGTTACGGTAGTTTCTTCTAACTTCTACGCTATTTTGTTGACTCTTAGTGAACATATTGAAAAATCTCATCCGTTTTGTGTAATCAAACGTACTATCGCGTGTGAAACGAAACTAGTTGTTCGCTTTCTATGCCAGAACGGACCCAAAGTCACTAATTCGCTGTTGCAGAATTCTAGTTCATTATTGTCTGCCCTTTCATTATGACGGGAATTGCGTTTAATGCTCGTGTCGATATTGAGTTTTTCGCTAGTATAATGTTGTTGAATTGCTGTATTTTTTATGTATTTCAGCATTGAAGGACATTGGTTAGCTCAACGCACTGCTACGCACTACTGCGTGTGGAACAAGACAGTTTGATGCTGCTTTGTAGTGTTGGAAAATCTACGGTTTAAAAATGTGAATGAAGGAGAAAAACCTGTTGAAATTGACATGCCTTCAAAAGGGGACCGTACAGATTATCTGCGATTGTCCAACGGTAAACAAAAACTTTAACTTTTTAAACAGGACTAAAATAAATTAATTAAAAATTGGTCCATGATCGAGATGGGCTAGTGCCGGAACATACATGGTACATTTGGGTCAGTTCTGACTGTAAAGTGTTATTGCTGCGTCAAATAGGTTAAAAGATGTGAGGCTCTTCCTCTTCGATCTACGTTCAGGAACGTCGGAGAACAGTTCTCTACTGAATGATGTTTGGTAACCGTTTTCAAGGAATGAAAAACGTTTTCGAAACGGGGAATTGCTCGTTCGTTTCGGTTCGATCGACTGCGCGAATGCGACTGCATTGTGTGTTTATACGCGAAAACCGCTTAGTTGAAACTTTCGTTCCAACCTTCCGCCGGTAGGTTGGTGGTGAATTGCGTAATACCGTTGTTAGCCATCGACTCCAGCACCTCGCTCACGTACGCCGCAACGTCCGTGTCACTTTTTTCCGCTAGTTGAATGAACGCATGCTGCAGCAGCTTACCGTACTTGGGACGATCACGCTCGTCTTTGATTAAGCTGAAACGAGAGGTCGAGATTAGGTGGGACTTGGATGTTGGCTCCTCGATTTACCGGACGCGCGGTGATGCCTGCTTACCAGGTATTTACAAAGTTTACAAAATCTATAGAAAACTCCATTCCATTGTAGGTGGTAGAAAGTCGCGGCGGATCACCTTCGACGACCTGGAGCGATTGGGGAAACCAAACAGCAACGATTAATCGATCCCTTCCCGGGGCACCCAGGTGCCCTGCAATCGTTCCTTTCTTACCTGTGATAGCTGCTCGAACACAGATCCCCACTTCGGGTAGGGGAACTTCCCGGTGGCCACCTCCATCAGCGTGATCCCGAGCGACCACACGTCGCTGCGAACATCGTACCCCTTGGCTCGCTGCGGATCGATGCGTTCGGGCTGCAGAGAAGTAAACAAATCGATAGAATCTCGACCAACGCCGCAGCTACGGCGTGCCTTACCGCCATGTACGGTCGACAGCCAGCATCTTTCGTACGTGCGATCGAGTCGACCAGCTGGCCGGAGATGCCGAAATCGCACAGTTTGATGTCGCCATTGCGCTTCAGCAGTATATTGCTCGGCTTCACATCCCGGTGGATGATTTTCAGCTCCTCCTTCAGGTAGTTCAGCGCCCGCACCGTGGCGAACGTGATCTGAGCCAGAATAGGCTCCGGGATGCGGCTTTGCTGACACTCGCAGATGAACTTGTAGAACTTGTCGAGCGACGTGTCCATCAGCTCCATGCAGATCCAGCAGTCACCCTCCTTGAACAGCGCCCCGTAGAACGTGACTATCGTGTTGCAGTCGTTGGATTTCATCACCACCTCCAGATCCATCAGCAGCTGCTTCTGCTCCTTCTCGTCCACGGTCGAGCGGATCCGTTTCACCGCCATCACCGTGCCGGTGTGTGTGAACTTCATCCGGTTGACGGCACCGAAAGCACCGCGCCCTATCTCACCCTCGTCGATCAGATCGTCCGAGGTGAAATCGTACGCTTGGTTCGGCGCGATCTGTAGCTTGCCGGCCGCGGCCTGCATCCGGATGCGTTCCCGCGTACGATCCGGAATCATCGGTGCCTGTCCGCTCTGGCATCCTAGGAAACTGAGCTTCTTGGTCGGTTTCTTCCGGTCGGGGCTCGGATTAAAGTCCAACGGTAGGGGCATGAAGGGACGTGCTGAAGACGGTGTTGTTGCTGCGGATGGAAGCGAAGCGCCCCGGGAAATGTTGGGTCGGTTTCACTACTTTCGCTCCTTGGCAGTGTACCGGACATACGTACCTGGTGATGACTGTGAACTCTGATCGTCTGACATTAGATTGTGAAGGGTATGGGTTTGTAAACGGCGAACGGGAGAACGGTGTGTTCAATTGGTGAATACTAAATAATTGACCTGCAACCCTTCCAACCTGCGTAATCACTTATTCAGGCAGAGTCCCAAACAATTGAAACAAGCCCACGGGTAACGTAAAGATAAGCGCACACTATTTACTTCTTCGTTTCACTCGATGCTGAAAGTCCTTTGGTCCGCGGCACAATGGAACATTCATACGTTTTGCCACTGGAACGGTCTAGCAGGTGGGGTGCGCTCTTCACACCAGCGTGAAAACACAGAACTAGAACGGCACAATCCGCAGTTAAATGGTCGGGCCGGACGGATACAGTGCGAATGATGGACGCAGATATGACAGACGGTGGATGGACACGCGATAATCCGATCCCGGACAACGAAAGCGACGACGGTGCAGATCACAGGTGCATGAGCGCAGGCAAAACACACGGGCGAAACTTCCGATCGTTGTCGAGGGAATACCGTGGTGTGACCAGATGAGAAAAAACACGTTCCCAAACGCGTGGATTATTCGACGCAGCACACAGACCGAGACGTTGCTGGACAGGACCGTTTAGGTGCGCCTGATGTCACTCAACGCCGTTCTTTGGTGCGGGAAACACTTTTTCTGTCGATGCCAGGTCACTATTCCCTTTTTTCCGAGTTCGCCAGTGTGTCCGCCTAGGTTTACTTTGCGTTTTTTTACCTTGTTTCGTGGTTCTTTACAACACAATCGTTAGAACGTCAGGTTGGGTCATAGGTTCGGAAACTGACAGCTTTGACGAACTGCGGTATTATTGATCTGGATTTTTATTTGTAACAATTCTTCAATATTTGTCCTTGAATGTGGGCAATTTTTTCTCATATTTTGCTATTAAACACAGCATAATTAATTGATCAAAAGCAGCATGAACAGTAATAAAGCATTCTGCTTTCCCTGCACGAAAGTTTGTTTGTGCTGTCGTATCACCCTGTTCAGGTGACAGGTATGTTTGACAACAAACGCTTGCTCAACAAAACGTAAACAACAACAAGCCTCGTGACGTTGTTGGTACGCAAAACAGTTTTTTCAATGGTTCTCTTTCACTGCTAAAAATATGCTTTCGTGCGAAAATACTCTATCGGGTGCCGTACGACTGGATGCGGCCGTGAATCTCGAATGGAGCGGTACCTGCAGGACGTGTTTGCAGGCGGGCGAAAGCCGATCCATCTTCGAGCTTGACCAGGAGACACAACTCACGCTCGTGGACAAGGTGATGCAATGTGCGAATGTGGCCATCCGTGTGCAGGATAATCTACCCGATCGCATCTGTCTGCAGTGCGTCGAGGAGCTGGCGGTTGCGTACCGCTTTCGTACGAACTGCGACAGCTCGAACGCTGTCCTTCAGACATATCTGGCAAACAGTTTGCTTGAGGACAAAAACACTGGTCTGTTAACGCAGGACTCGGATCCGGAAGATGGTGACGAAATTGCTATACATCTCGATTCGGGCGTAATGTACACGTACAAACCGCCCCCTGGGTTGAACGTGCGATTAGTCCACCGCCATGGAGAGGATGGAAATGATAGCGAAGATGCGATAGTTTTGAATTCTGAACCTTCAATATTGGCATTGGGCCAGCAGTTCGAAAACGATCAAATATTCACTGTGAGTTCGAGACAGGAAACGCAACAGGATGCAACAGACTGCAAAGAGGAACCGTTGTACGAATCTGCTGCTTCAGAAGTAGGCAAAATAGAATCAAATGATGCGATGGTAAGTTTGTTGAATGAATAAAAAGTGACTTTACTTTTATTGATAAACCTGAAATCTTCTTCCAGGATCACCTCAGCTCCGACAATATTCAGGAAGATAGACATTCCACCAACGAAAAACCTCTCTCCTGCATGCCGCTGAACAACGTTAAAACGCTTCGAACCATCCGCAAAACGCACGCACCGAACGAGGTGAAACCAACGATCGATGCGGTAACGACACAACCGGCCGTTGACGGCATTGGCGTCGAGACGGTCATACGCGTCAAGCGCAATCTTAACACCGCGAAACCGGTCCACATCTGCACCATCTGCAATGTAACTTACAAGCACAAGCACGCACTGGAAACGCACATGCGTCGGCATCGGGGCGATCGGCCGTACAAGTGCGAGCACTGTGATAAGTCGTTCGTCGTGCCGTTTGAGCTGCAGCGCCACGTGCGCGTACACACCGGGCAGAAACCGTACAAATGTAAGTTCTGCGAACGAGCGTTCGCTGACTTTGGCTGCAAAACGAAGCACGAGAGGACGCACACCGGCGAACGGTAAGATTGTTTTTCGGGAAAGTTGGTTGTCTCTTTCAAGAACTGGTTACTATTATAAAATTGTATTATTCCTGCAGCCCGTACGTGTGTGAGTATTGTCAGAAAACGTTTTCCTACTCGCACGTGCTAAACACCCACCTGTTAACGCACACGGGCGTAAAACGACACTGCTGCACTATCTGTGAGAAACGCTTCACAAAATCACACCACCTGAAGGCGCACTACAAAACGCATCGCACCGGTGACGAATGCGTGAAAACGTCCAGCGCAGAAGGCAACGAAGACCGGGCGCCCGTGGACGACATCGCTCTGTCGGAGATGCTTCAGGGTGCGTTGATTGCTGCGAACGACAAAGGGGAACCGGCGGAAGAGGAGAGTGCCCACCTGCTCGTCGGTTGGACAATGGCGGACGTTACGTTGCCACCGTCGACTGGCGAACGAACTGCGATGGGCATCTCGGACGGTGCGTCCGGTGTCGGCACGTCCGTGGTTACGATCGTACCGGACGAGTTGGAAAACGTGTCGATTGTAAACTTCGGCGATTACATGATGAAAACCGATGCCCTTGATGGGCTAATGGTTGGCGATTCGACGGACGACGACGGGCTTGTGACGGTTTTGCTGCCAAAGTCTGTCGGTGTGGAGGGTACCCCTTACGAGCACATTCGTATTATCGATGACTGAGAAGATTAGACTGAGATTATGGCCGTTTTCGTTATGGCGCAATCGACGCGCGGGATGTTGGGATGTTATCAACGTGCACAATAAAAGAAACGCTTCATGTAATATTTCATGATTATGTGTTTTGTTGAGTTCAAATTGAGCTGCTCGTTCGATGTATAAGTTATTGCTTGTTGCCGAGAGTACGATATGCGCTCGGGTGTGATTATAAAATTACGTTAATAGTATTATTTGACCTTAGAATAGTATTTGACCGATTGTGGCAAGCGTTTAAGAGGGCACCCCTACGGAATGTCCTGTCTTGTTCGATTTAGATCTTTCGAAGAAATATCATACAGATAAAAAAAACTTAGAATAAACGAAGTGGGGGCTTAAAGAGACTTCAAAAAGGTGTGCGTGTACATACCATAATAAATAAAGGTAAAACATAAAATGCACTTTCGCTTACAGTGGGCCTTGCATTCAGCCAGTCATTCAGTAGCGCCCTCTCCTACGTTGAGTCCATCAGTTTCAGTAGGTTCGTTTTGGCACTGCGCAAATTTGGATCCAATCGCAGCGCGGCCCGATACTGCTCGATCGCCTGCGCATTCCGCTGGCCCCACCGGTGATACAGCACACCGAGATTCGCCCGGTAGACCGCGTGATCCGGCCGGGCGGCAATAATCTGCCGGTACAGGCCCTCGGCCGTCTCGTACTGACCGAGCTTGCCAAACGCGTTGGCACGGGTGAACAGAATGGCGGTATCGTTCGGTAGGAAGGAGAGCGCAAGGGCCGACGTACGAATGATGTCCTCCGTACGGCCCCGATTGTCGTACAGTGCAAGAATGTTGGCCCACGCCTTGCTGTGGCGGGGATTCTGTTGTATTGCTTCCCGCCAGTACCGCAGCGCCATCGAGGAGTTTTGTTTGTCGATGTACTGTGTGCGAGAAGGGGAGGACGCATTTATTAGTGACATGGGATGAGTGAAATCAATTAATAAACCGACATACCAAATTTCCCAAGTTGTACAAACAGTTGGCATAATTTGGCTTCAGCTCGAGCGCACGCCGATAGCTAGCGAGCGCCGCGTCGTGGTCTTTCCGGGCCGCCTGCACGATACCGAGATTCATCCAGGCCGACGGGAATGGTTCGTGTATGTCAATCGCCTTTCGCAGGTGCCGTTCGGCCGTGTTCAGCTCGTGCGTTTCCCGATACAGGTTGCCCAGGTTCATGTGTGCCGCTTCGTAATCCGGATGCAGCTCGATCGCGTGTTGATAGAACTGGAACGCCGTCTCCCGATCGTCCTGATCCGTCGCCAGCCGGGCAATGTTGTAGTATACTTTGGCGTTCCGCGGACACACGCGTAAGTGCTTTTTCCATCGGTGCTTGGGAATTTGTCGAAACCGTTCCCGAAGCGTAAACTGAAAAATTGTAATCGGAATTGATTCCAAAGGTCGTCGAGAAGCAAGCTAAAGATTTCCTGTCGGCGTTTTTCATACTTCCCTACGCTAGTGTTTCCGGCCAGGTGAATGAAGCTGCAGCGAGGTGAGCAATATGATTGTGGTGAAGTTTTTTTTTCAAGTTTGCGTGTGTGTTGCTATGGTTGGTGTGAAAAATAATCCCCCACTGTGTTTGGATAAGTGACCGGAAATCCGTTCGGAATCTGATGCAGTTTCGAAGCTTCATCTGTGTCTGCACTGTGACAAAAGTTGGTGGCGAAAATTTGTCCGGATGTGTGGTTTGTGAAAGTTTTCTTTCCAGCAACGAGCTGTCAAACCTTTTCCCCGGAAATGTCATTTCGTCCGGTCGCAGGGTAAAGTGCATTCCGAGAACAAAGACCTGCATTTGCCCGGGTCTTTCCGTGTAGCCGAACTTCCATCATGGCACACTAGGATCGGCAGGAAATTTTGTAGACCTATCGAACCGTTTCCATTACCGTGCTGAGAGAATTACTACGAGAGCAAATGGATTGAAACGTTCACAAGGTTTGGTGAACCAATCGGATGGCGAATGCTTTAAGGTAAGTAACTGAAAAATTGTAATCGTAATTGATTCCAAAGGTCGTCGAGAAGCAAGCTAAAGATTTCCTGTCGGCGTTTTCCATACTTCCCTACGCTAGTGTTTCCGGCCAGGTGAATGAAGCTGCAGCGAGGTGAGCAATATGATTGTGGTGAAGTTTTTTTTTCAAGTTTGCGTGTGTGTTGCTATGGTTGGTGTGAAAAATAATCCCCCACAGTGTTTGGATAAGTGACCGGAAATCCGTTCGGAATCTGATGCAGTTTCGAAGCTTCATCTGTGTCTGCACTGTGACAAAAGTTGGTGTCGAAAATTTCTCCGGATGTGTGGTTTGTGAAAGTTTTCTTTCCAGCAACGAGCTGTCAAACCTTTTCCCCGGAAATGTCATTTCGTCCGGTCGCAGAGTAAAGTGCATTCCGAGAACAAAGACCTGCATTTGCCCGGGTCTTTCCGTGTAGCCGAACTTCCATCATGGCACACTAGGATCGGCAGGAAATTTTGTAGACCTATCGAACCGTTTCCATTACCGTGCTGAGAGAATTACTACGAGAGCAAATGGATTGAAACGTTCACAAGGTTTGGTGAACCAATCGGATGGCGAATGCTTTAAGGTAAGTAAGAAGAAGGTGCATCTTCCATTTCACAAAACACCATGCGCTTCCATCTACGTTTCCAGCCGGAAAAGCGGAGGCGGCATACGTATACATGCGTATTATTTGCAACATCCCCGGCAATTTTTTTTACTCCAGGGCACTGTGGTCAATGGTAGAAGAAAGATGTTCAGCTTACCAAAGCGCAATGAAACTGAAAAGAGACTAATAGTCCGGTATAAAATCAAATGGGAAAACCTATTGTCATTAACGTTTTTCACGGGAAAACGTGATAATCCAGCATAGAAACTACTCCACCACGCGGGGCCAGCAAAATTAGTTTTATTGCTTTTTATGCGCCTTCCTTTAGCAGCCTGAACCGCACTTCTCGCCGTGCATTCGTGGCGTCG
Organism: Anopheles cracens; assembly: GCA_002091845.1. Taxonomy (NCBI): domain Eukaryota; kingdom Metazoa; phylum Arthropoda; class Insecta; order Diptera; family Culicidae; genus Anopheles; species Anopheles cracens. The sequence continues at coordinate 51,013 of KZ073287.1, forward strand.
CGAAGTGTGCTGTATTAATTTCAATAAAAGCTCGTCCATCAAAACGATCCTGCCGACGAGGACTACCCATTGGTCCCATTGGTGGACGCATCTGGTGTGGTGCACAAGGCCATACAATAATCGGCCATAATCCATCCGCCAGCCAGGTGTTCGGGAATCGGCACCGGTGCCGGTCCGGAGCACCACGAAGCTGATAAGAATCTAATTAGTGTCGGAACAATCTGGTACTGGGATTTTCGGTACGACGCGCGCCTTTGCTCACTGGCCGATTTATCGATGCCAACATCGGGCCAGGATGACGTCTGACCTACAGGTGATGAAAGGCGATCCAATTTAAGCAGGAACAGGCCTTGTGCTCTTGTTGTTGTAACGACACAGCCCATATTAACGAGCTATAAAACACGGAAGTCATTAGTCGGAACTTCGATTCGTTCGAATTTTGAGATTGCTGATTCCCGATATTAAAAGTACACTGATGGAAGATCGGAAAATTAATTATATTTGCCATCACGTGTGGTTGTTGCAGCGGCGGTTTCTAATAAACTAGTCCTTCGGATCTTCGGGGTTCCCTTTAGGAAACGTTCCACCGTGAGCGTCAGTCAAACGGTTTGATTGTCGGCGTCGGGCGTCGAGTGTTTCGGCACGTGATTAGATTGAAATTTAATTACGAAAGTCTAAATTTATCTAAACCCCCGTTTGGATGGTGGCGGTGAAGCTGTGCAGCTCGGGTCCGTTTTTTGCTAACCGGTTGTTATTATGGTGTGTATGTATGTGTGTGTGTGCATGTTTTAGTACTTTTTGCCGATATAGTTTTCGGTGCTCGGTGGCTGTTGGATCGATCGCAGCAAGCGGCGTTTTTCCACTGCCGACTCTGCTACATTTTGCGTCACTTTCGATTTCAATTTTGGGCGCGCGACCGTCCAAGTTTTAGTTTTCGTTGCGAAACAACAACGGCTTCTGCGGTCCGTAATTGTTTCGTGGGCCGGATGGCGGAGAATTGTGAATGTGGGCCGATCGGTTCGGTTCGTGATCGGATCGCGGACGTTGGCCGAAATTTTGATGCAAAGCGTGTTGTTGTTGTGTGCGTTTCGTTTTGTTTTGCCAACCGAGATTGATGTTTCCTAAACATCGCTTCTCGGTTTGCGGTCGTCTACATGGTAAAAATAACACGGGGATCAGGTTTGAGCGTCGTCGTGTGGATGTGATTAAAGTTTTCTCCTTTCTTGCGTTAGTTTACGGTTTGGTGTGGGGTCTGTTCCAAGTAAAGTTTCATAAGGGCGCTGTTGGGGAGACGAAAAAACACCTGTACCACCGGGGATGTACATCGCTGGTGACGTGAGTGAGTGCAAGGACTGTGAAGCGCTTTGAAGTGGTCACCTTTGAATTGGCAGCTTGTTGAAGTTTATACCGTTTTGCACGTGAAAGTCGGTCAAGTTAGTTGCAGGTGCTGATGGGCAAGTTGTCTCTCGAAGGATACGTCGACTATTCTCGAAAGACCCACCCGACTAATGCTACTTGGCAGGTACTTGGTAAAACACGAAACGAAACCATTTTCCCAGAGGTTTTAACGATAAATAAGGGAAAAAAGTGTACAAGGACCTGGCAAGAATGGCAGAAAGAATATTTTTCTCATGTAAATCCTACCGGCTGTGCACGCTGACGATCGTTTGAGGTTTTGATGGAACGCGTGCTACGTGCTCATTAATTAGAGAAATTTATTACTTGAACGCCCAAGGGACTTGCCATACTTGACATCATATTTAGATGTGACGATTTCATGCATAGGTTGAAATGTGTGAAGCATGCAAATGAAAAATCTAGCGATACAAGTGCAGCACACTGTTTAGTTTACAATACAAGCATATAGTTTTCTTCTTGATCGAAATTGACAAACTTACTAAGATCTAACTCAGTCTAACTAAGATCTAAGTGATAAAGATGTTTGAAATGTTGATGATATTATTGAAAACATTTTAGAAACGTTTTCCGTTATAAAATCTTAAAAAGACATTCACACATCGCTTACAATTTCCAGTATGTTCATACATTTTTTACGGTGCATTTTATCGAATTTTCACCACCCCGGGTGGTATGGTCACTAATTGTTGTATAACACGGATTCGATCACTCAGCACGGGGTATTTTTTATCGGTTCGCATTCCCTGCAGATACTCAACCCCTATGGAGGTGGCGTGCACGCAACAGCGGTTACCACAGAGGTATTAAAAATGGCCATTAAACGCCAAATCCCCTGTACGTTTTTGCACAAAGAGTGAGCTAAATATAATTATTTATGCTAATGATATTGCACGTGCTTTGGTTTACCGTCTCTGGCGGTATCCAAAACCCGGAAGTGTACAATACGATGTTGGAGTTTTAAAACAGTTCGCGTCAACTTATCACGCGGTTTGAGTTAAAATTCCGAAGTGCTCAATAGTTGTTAAGCAGAAGTGAAAGTGAATGAGAAGTTTGTTTGCTTGGCAGAAGCGAAAGGATATATTTCCATGGGTTGGATTACAACGATCCTCCTCAGGACCGCTTTAAAAGGAATAGATCCTGCTTCAAGCTCGTATCACTAGTTCGCAACGTAGGTGTGTGCGCGATTTTATACCTACCCCCAGCGCCATCTGATCGGTGATCTCTCTCTCTGTCCCACAACGCTGATGCCCAGGCCGCGTACGCATAAACTCGCGTTTGGAGTGGGCCGCCAGTGTGTGGGACACTTCTCGTCTGGCCCACACCAATTGAACCCCAACGAGGGAGATGATATGCGTAGGCTTTGCGTGTGTTACCGTCGCTCCCCCGTGTTTGCAGTACACAGTGCATGGTACACAAAACCGGGGATACAAGCAAAGAAACGATCGCGCAGAGCGCGAGATCGGCGTGAGAGCGGTTGCGAGCACAGAGATCGTCGGTAGTGAGAAGGTAGTGGAGTGAGCAGCACAAGCGAGAAAGTGGATGGTGATCGTGCGAGTGGGCGAGAGACAGCGCGCGCAGCATCGCCGTTTGCGCTGTTTTTCTTTCACTCGGGTGGAGCGGCAAAAGGAGAAAATATTGGCCTTTTCTGCTGTGTGCAGTGCAGCATACATTAATGTAGCAAAATCAAAACAAAAACAAACGGGCGCGCGGTGTCGTTGTGTCGAGGGGCCCGCGTTGTTTTAATGGTCCATTATTGCTGCTGCTGCTGCTGGCGGTGGTTGCTGTAGTGGTGAGCGAAAGGCGCAGATGTGTGGCAGTTGTGTGCGCCAAGGTTGGCGCAAGTGTGTTCTCAAGCACATAATGTACGTGTACGTTGTGTATTTTTCGTTGAAAAAGTTTTCCGACACAAAATCGCCGCACTAGAAAATGCCTGGAAATGCTATGATGATCGTCGTGTGCAACGTAACGTTCACTGATAAGTAAGTTGAATGGGGCGGCGATGCTGGATGGAATGGAAAACAAACTAACACCTAACTTCCCACTTTGCACCCGGTTTCCTTGGCGCGTGGTCTAACGGGTCCAGTGCGTGGTCTAAGCAGGGAAAACGAAACGATTCGAGCCGCGCACCAAACCCCAAACCCGAAACGGGCACCGTTTCCTGTTTCACCCATTCTAACGACAATCGAACGTCCGCGTGTGTGTTCGTGTTGCATACGGGCTTGCTGTTTGTTTTGCTCGCCGCGTTCGTCTGGTTTTCATTTCGCTTTTGGGGTTTCGTTTCGTTTTGCTTTTTTTGTTGTTGTTCCATTGAACACATCCTGCGGGGTTGGGGAGGTTTCTCTGCGTTCCGCGAGACCCGCGAGTCTCGCGTCGCCGTTGCTTTGATGTAAAATACCCGTTTGGCGTGTGGTCGCCCTCGCACCAATACACGCGCCATTTAACCATCACTGCCGATGTCGATGCTGCGGAGCCCTTTGGGAAGGCGACGGATGATGCTGGTGGGTGGCAGTTGTTCCTTTCGATTTTTGCTCGATTCGAAGTACTCCATTTACAATAATTTATTAAGCTCGCTTCTCCTTGTGCGTGATTCTGTTCGACCAAATCAGTTAAAATAATTAATTTTCAATTTAATTATAAAATAAGCATAATTTGTAATGTTTTCTAACCTGCTTTTCTTATCTTCAAAATTGAACATAAAATAAAGCTGCGAATAGCAGATACACTGGGTCGGGCATAAAAAAAGTACAAAATAGACTATTCTATGATCGCTCAGGTGAACAAACGGGCCCGGCACACCCCGTTTGCACGGGAGGGGGCGATCGAACCCGATCTCTGCAGGGCGCGAAGGTTTGATCGCACGATCCTCGCTCCTCAAGCAGGGACAGGCCTTGGTTTGCTGCCGGTGGTGGAAGAGACCGCGTCGCAAAAGAATGAGAAAGTGCCGCCGCTGGTGTGGTGTTGTGTGTTGGGCTGGAAAATGTAGGCAAACGTGAGCCGCGCGAACCGTTTCGTTCATGTACCCGGCCGTTCATTTGCCACCACTCCACGGACTCGCCGGATGGGTTTCATTTCATTTCTGTTTCTCGCGCTATTGGCAACAACGGCAGCAACCACCACCTCGATCGGACGAACAAATCCGCCAAACGCGGAGGACTTCAGTGTGTGTGTGGAAATGATTGAGCGAAGAGCAGAGGAAGAAAACGAAGAAGCAAAACAACACCAACAACACCAACTCCACACAAACAAACCAGTCGTCTGGCCCACACTGGCCGCTCTGCGGTGAAAAAGGAAAGGTTGAACCCCTGCGTGCATGGAAAATGGCGAGGGGAAGGGTTACACCGACCGCGAGATGATGGGGTAGAGGGAGGGGGCGACAGGGAAGCGAGATGATAAACTATGAAACTCATCCCGTGCAAGGGTTTACGAACACGACGGTGAGTAGTGTATCGGAGATGGTCTGGAAATTGTTCACCGTCAGCCCTGCAGCCAGCGAGAGGCCAAACGTTTGACGAAGAAGGGCTTGTGTCGAAGGGCTTGTCACACCCCCTCGCCACTCCATCCACCATGATCTCGCTGATGTAACTGTGTTTGTGTTCGTTAGAGGGCTTTTGTGGGACGGAAGCAACGAAAACTAGTTGCGTGCTCACCACTGCCGGAAGTACGGTGGTTGGGGTGGCTTTTTATTTAATGTTTTTATTGCTGCTGTTTGTTGTCTCGTTGATTTCGAACAACAAAAAAAAAAAACAAATGTATTAAAGCCCCAGCATGTATGTTCACGTTGATTTTGTTCTGGAATAGCTATAAAGTTCGATTTATATGCATGTGGATTTTCCTTTCTACGATTGTTATACGTGCTTTGAGTTGTTTTTAGCATTGATTGTTTAAAACACAAATAACAAGCCAGTAGTCTGTTTAGCTTTATGCACTTAAACTTTACCCGTCAAGCGAAAACATTGCTCTGTGCAGATTTTATCTAAACTTCCACGTGTCAGTGTGAAACGGTGGAACGGAAATGGGGCTTGCTTGCCGGAAGAGTCGCAGTGCCGGGTGTAGAATACGTCAAGCGGCAAACTTTGAATACTTTGACCGAGAGAGCAAGAGTGGTGGACAAATCTAATTTGTTGATTGCACGTTGATTCGTTGGTTGGATCGGGTGTGCGTGTGCCTGAACGAAACGTGTGCTAGTCGGGTTTGTTCTGGCTTGTTTTTCTATGTTACAAAGCACCAATAGATGGAACTATTCCCTCCAGACCCCGTGTGGTGCTTTTCAATAGTGCCGATCTTGGTTTCCACCGTTTTTTTCGATTGAATGTTTACAGTACAATTTAATTATTGCTGGTTTCGTTTTACTGACGTTGGTACTCTGCTGCGCCATTGTCGAAGGTTTCCATGTTTTGTGGTTTCGTTTATTGGGCACTTTTATTTTGGGCAAACAAACAAACATACGACTACGATTCTCTACATTTTTTGATAGTTATTTAAGCAATAAATATTTATTATTTGTCATTAAAGACGCACTATCGATGACACTTTGGTTCGAAAACAAAAATTGCTCTCATGTCAACATAAATACTGATAATGCACACTGGAAGCGTCATAATCTGCGTCTAACTTTTTGGTTGGCGTACTGTTTTCTAATGCCCTGAGTCACAGGCACTTGCTATGTGCTACATGGCTGATGTTTACTTGATGTATTAGAAATGAGAAAACAACCACTAACCCTCTACCTACCTGTAAGGCACATCCGTAGGTTCGGTTCTGTCGGTATCTTCCAGATGTATACCTTCTAGGAGGTTTGTTTTTGGATGATGTTTTCGATTTTTGTTGTGCATTCCACACACAAAATCAACTCCGACGCAAGCTCGAAGGGGAGTTTGCAACTGCTTTGCTTATGGTGGTGGTCTAGCACAAGGGGTTTGGTCGTATGCACGAGCAAAACATCTGAAAAGTGCCGGTAAACCATTTTGGTATGCTTCTAAGATAGCGTTCAGATTGGTTTCAGATTGGTTATATTTCCAAAAGAGTTTAAAAATTAACTTTACGTCTTACTTTGGATGATAGTGCGATGATTGTCGGTGCTGTTTAGATGACGGAGGCCTACGGTTTCATACGTACGGCCGTTGATGAAATTGGTCGCCGTTCGTTGATCGATGCTATTCATCACCTACATACAATCGATATCATCAGACAGAGCTCGTGTGCTGGTCGTGCCAGCCCCAATGTGATTGCTCTTCAACACAAAGTTCATTATTGGGATTTACGCTGTTCCATGTTGTCCACTGTGGTTGCATCTCTGAGTTTTGTTTTTGGTTTACGTGCTTTCAATCACCACAGGTCTAATTTTGAACTGTTTAAACTTGACTTTTCATCTCGTAAAGTGGATTATTTGAAATTAAATTGCTGAAATTTCCACAACGTTTCACGAAATAATCGCTTCGTAATCAAACTAGAACACGGTCCAATATCTTCGGACTGACAACAGCCTTTACTCGTTTTACTCAGCTGGATCTCTCGTGCTCTTCTGAAAAACTCATCACCGGCAGCCAACCGGGTGTTGAACCGTTTGAATGTACTTGGCGCAAAGTGTCTATCGTTCATACGAGTGAAGCTGGAGAAAGTCGAGCACAACCAGCGGGAAAACAGCACCGGCACGCAGGCAGGCAGCAGGTTGCATTTCACACGAGACTCCCGGCGGCGTCCAGCGGCCGGTTCGAAAATCTAATACCGGTCGGTTTGATTCGATTATTTTCGCTTCATCAAGATAATTTCCGCCCAGCCGGTTTTAACGGGGAGCACGCTGTGTTTTTTACACGTTTTTAATCTCATTTCTGTGTGCGGCCGGAGCCGGAGTACTTCACATCGGGGAGCGGCCGAGGTTACGTTTCGCGGTCGTTCTTGGTATTTAGCGGCTTTCGGAGGGGAACTGGTGAAAAGATTGGTTTGGTTTCATGTCTATTGAGCGGAAGATCTTGCTTCCGTTGAAAGCAATTCCCGTGTCGGCCGTTGTAATTAACTTGTATTAAGAAGAGCCGCCAATATCGTGTGTTGCTGTAACTGTGGCATGATTTCTTTCAAATAAGATTATTTACACAATCAAAGTGCGATGCGTTCGCGGCAGCGTGCGCTTCCACCGTGTTTGTGTTTGGTGTGATGAACACGGTAACTGTACGTTGAGCAAAAAGCGATCCGGAACTGATTGAGCTACTATTGCGGAATTTGTTCGCCACAAGCGATGCCACGATGAAAGCGAAAATATAGGCCGAAAAATTGAAGATTGCCCCAGAAATTTACGCCCGATGATTAGCGTTTAATTTTGCTAAGCTCCAACGAATCGGCACGGGGTCGGCACGTGTCTGTGGTTAGTGGGGGTTAGTAGGAGCCATAGTGCTGAAATTGTCCGAGAGGCATGGATCGATCTGTCAAATTAGAGAATCGGGCTAATTTCGGATTGTTGGTCCTGAACAAATAAAACTGTAGCAAGGATTTGTACACACAACCTCGCGTTCGATGGATTTTAGGAATGCCTCGAGCTCTGGGACATTGCTCTGTTGTAGCATCGATAACTTGAGATTCTAAACAGTGTAATTGCTTTATTAGCCAATTACTTTTACGTTGTAACTATATTTCAACTAATCTGGAACACAAGATCTTGAAAACATTTTTCGACTCATTTCACTTTCGAAATCATCTCGAACGCACACACCTGCCGTGACGCAGATGGCAAATTAAAGCACCAGGTCGGCGATAATGTTTATTGCAACACCTCAAATGCCTGGGAAAACAATTCATCGTGCGCCAACAGTATACGACCACCAAGTTTATGGTCGCGCTAGGCTTTGCTCCAGAGAGGCTCCAGGTAGTAAGAAACATCACGGTGCCCGCTTAACGAGGTTGTGCAAGTGGTGGAAGCAGTAGTTAGATTGAAGGTGGAGGCTGGTGGCATAAATTTTGACAAATTAGTCCGCAATAAATTCGACCACGACGGCTACTTGCGCAAATGCGGCGTACCGTGAAGCCGACGGGATGAACGATGGGAGCCGCTTTTGGCCGTTTGACGTCGGAATGTGTTGCAGCCGCTACTGGTGTTTGCCTCTTCATCTGTTTTTTGGTTGTTAACGCAGAATTAAGCAAACGATAGCTAACTTGATTGTTGCGGAGACCCCCCACGGTCGTGCATTTTCCATTCAATTAAAATGTTTTGAGCAATTTCGATGTCTGTTTCGGTTTGAACTTACCGACTATCGACTTAGTAGTATTTTTCTATTTTTTGCGTTAATTGGTGTGTGAAAAGTTGTGATAAGTTTATATTATTGGTAACTTGATAGTTAAGTTAGGACATTGGAATGTAAAATGTCTCTCCAAAAAAATTAAAAACCTAGACCATTGTAGCCTACAACACTTTTCTAAATAGTCGAACCGAATTACTCATTAGGAATTGCTTCACCAAGCAATTGTGTGCTCAGATATAGGATTCTTCTAATCTTCTGTATCATATAACCAAAAATAACCGGAAATTCTATTCAACCTAAGGACATAAGGGGAACGTGTATTTCCCGCAGTCCATAGTTTGTCTAACTCTCATCTGTTGCATTCCAAAATGTTGCCTATTGCACTTATTTCGCAAAACATCCACACCAACGGCTACGAAATGGAACCAAACGCAGGCGCTTACAAGCTTCTGGTATGTGCATATGTTGTGGAATTTCGCGAATAAAACAAATCCTTTCCATGAAAACAAAACTCCTTCTGCATGGTGTGCAGCATTGATTAGTCCGTTCCGTTCCCTACGATGCTTGTGGCATGCTTTATATTTCTTTTCCAAATCCCCTCCTTCGCCTTTCCAATACATTTGCTGTGGTGCCAACGGGGAAAAAAAAAACAAAGAACAAAACTCCTCCCTTCCAAAGTGTGCTGCAACGTTGAAAACGATGGCAAACAACGTTCAGCGGGACAGCTAAATATGAAAAAAGTGGCACCCGGTCACCTACGGTTGACAGAAAATCATGGCGGTCGCGCTAGGCTTTGCTCCAGAGAGGCTCCAGGTAGTAAGAAACATCACGGTGCCCGCTTAACGAGGTTGTGCAAGTGGTGGAAGCAGTAGTTAGATTGAAGGTGGAGGCTGGTGGCATAAATTTTGACAAATTAGTCCGCAATAAATTCGACCACGACGGCTACTTGCGCAAATGCGGCGTACCGTGAAGCCGACGGGATGAACGATGGGAGCCGCTTTTGGCCGTTTGACGTCGGAATGTGTTGCAGCCGCTACTGGTGTTTGCCTCTTCATCTGTTTTTTGGTTGTTAACGCAGAATTAAGCAAACGATAGCTAACTTGATTGTTGCGGAGACCCCCCACGGTCGTGCATTTTCCGTTCAATTAAAATGTTTTGAGCAATTTCGATGTCTGTTTCGGTTTGAACTTACCGACTATCGACTTAGTAGTATTTTTCTATTTTTTGCGTTAATTGGTGTAAAAAAAACAAAGAACAAAACTCCTCCCTTCCAAAGTGTGCTGCAACGTTGAAAACGATGGCAAACAACGTTCAGCGGGACAGCTAAATATGAAAAAAGTGGCACCCGGTCACCTACGGTTGACAGAAAATCATGGCGGCGCCTCCGCGCTGCTGCTGCCGCGCGGTGGAAAAGCATGTCACTATGCTGACGGCACGAAGAAAAACCACCTTCCTTCCTGCTGCTCCTTGCTGCATGCTGCACCGCCAACAGGCAGGCGGTAAGCTAACATCGCGCCTGCTACTCGTGCTCGTCATGCACCTGCTGTTGAAGCCACCTCATCCGGTGAACAGGCCACCGCGCTTCTTTAATCCACGATCCACGAAACGACCGAAACGGGGCGGTGTGCGCGACTACGCGCTCGCCAAGAATTCGTTCACATTGTGTGGATCGATATGAGCGACGGCGGGCGATGGGACGAGTGGTGTAAGATGCATATTGCATCGATATATGCATACCGTAGCAGCAGTATCTTGCTACCAGCGGTGGATAAAGCCGGTCCTGGATGTGGAGCGTGAGCGAGCGTGATTGAAAATAAACATGGAAACATGGAAAACCGTTCATTGCGATGGAGCACGATGTTCACGAGGAGCACGGCACAAGCAATGCCACCGTTGCCGAACGGGCGAGGAGAGTAGGATGAAGTTTGAATATTTTTTTGTGTAACGTTGACATCTGACCAGCCCATCTTCGCGGTAGCAGCTTCTATGCATGTGCATCACGGTAGGGAAAATATCGTTAACGATGCTTCAAATGAGATTACAGCACATCTTCGCGGTAGCAGCTTCTATGCATGTGCATCACGGTAGGGAAAATATCGTTAACGATGCTTCAAATGAGATTACAGCGCAGAGAGGCGAGCATAATTTAAATGTGATGTAAAATTAATGTGATCCCGTTTTGGAAACGTTATATGATACTTCTGCACCGTGCCTCACCTTCAGATATCGCTTTGTCACCGGTAACTCTTGTCAGAACGATTCAGATGGTTTTGATAGACATTTTCCTATATTGATGATGGTGGTGGCCGCGTTAGGTCTCTGAATACATCAACTAAAATGTCAGCATACACTTAACGCACAGCCAGTAGTTATAAATGGTGCCTCTGAAGGAGACCTTAAAATATGCTTCTACGGACGTGCCGTGCTGTGCGTTTCCCTGGGGAGCGCGATTTCCCTGTGGTGCTAAAAATGGTCGAATTGCCGGCTACATCGAGTGCATCGCTATTCGGTGCGCTTTCCTAATGGTTGGCACACGCTCGCTGCACGGCCGGGGCCCGATTAGCAAACGCCAAGTGTAGTATTAATGCGCACAGACACCACATATCTTGGAGTTCAGCGACCCGATTGCTTCGACCGGCACGGTCCGATACGGAGTTTATGTTGCACAGCGAAACTCCCTTCGCACGAGGAAGAAACGGTCCCCGAAACAGGTGCCCGTGTGAAGCCGGGACCGTGTTTCGAAACGTTGCGGGAGAGTACAGACCTCCTCCCCGTGGTTAGTGCGCTGTGATGGATCGAGATTAGAATCGTTGACCGGGTGCTGGTGTCCTGTAAGTCGTGGAGAAGACCGTAGCGGGAAGGGCCAGTGCGCGCATCCGCATGGCACAGAGGTTAGCCTCAAAACTGGCTAAACCTGTGCCGAACAGATACGCAACGTTCCACCGCGTGTGCAGTTGGTTAGCAGGTTATGTTGGTCGCAGCGATCTGCAAGTGCTGCTCACTTTCGCGACTCGCGCAACGTGTTTTGTGCTGTCGATTCTTCCGTGACTTTCTACTGCCCAAGGGTAAAAGGATTTGGACGGTTGCGGAAAGTCCAAGCCAGATAGCGGGAGGGTGAGTGAGACATCATGAGGGCATTGGTACGGGTTTTTCTAGGGCGTGCTAGGGCTATTTTTTCCAGTTATTTTGTATGTAAGAAAATGTCTTCAACATATCTCGTAAATCTTCATATTTCTAGGAACCAGTACATATTAAAGTTGTATTGAAGAGAGTATTGAGGTAGGATTAAAGTTGTTCTCTGTCAACCGACACGAGTATTATTTACCGATACATGATATTTAGTTTGTTGCGGAATTAGACATGTTTGTGTCTCTCAATAAATCTGGAATTTGAGAACATTCTGCGGATTTCCTCATGGTGTAGCTCGTTTTCACAATGGCTTTATTTACGGGAATCGATCATTCACCTGCGATTACATATTGCGGTCGGATTTTAATCTCTTGATTGGTTTTAACTAAAAAGCTATCGATTTTTATTGGCAACGGATGCTGGCGTGCTCATTTCTCGCGACATTACTCACCATAAAGTTGTGTCGACTCCCAATTGCTCGACGTGGCTCCCTGGAGAATTTGCTTCCACTTTTAGCAGCCCGTTCGTCCCTAAGCCAACCGCAAAAACCCAAGGGCATTACATTTTGATGGACAGTTTTCTCATGTGGGTTCTGTTGTGGAGCTTGTCAACGCGTTCAATCATACTTTGAAAAGACTAGCATTAGCGACACTTCGTTCTTATTTACATATTGAACACTACACCATTATACCTTTACGGATACATCGAATTGTTTGATAGTTACCATGTTACAAAATACCCTAACAATCTTACGAGGGTAATATGATTTTTTGCATTCTTTTGCATCTAATCTAACTGACGTTGTGCGAAGAAGATGCGAGATCCAAATCGCGATTCACCAAATCGCTGTTACCATTTCTGGATTCACTTTATAGCTATCGAGTCAGCCAAATGTGACCTCCAAATGTCTCCCAAAAATCGATTTATGATAATCATTACCAGAGCATGCCGTTCGTGAGCAACAGATTCAGATCTTCGGATGAAAGGATTTCGCATATTTCCAGCTGTGCAGGGGATGTCAAACCCACCAGCTCATCTAGGCGTGTTCCGGTCGATGAACGTATGAGTTATACTTAATATTGTTGCTGTTTTTTTTTATCGAGAGCCCATTCTATTTCGCTGTTCATATGCCGGGGATGGATGCCACAAATACACAAAAATGTTACCTTTTCTCCAGCGGCACGCGACTCGATCGATCTTGATTTTGACGACGAAGAAGACGACGATTATTGGGGAGGATTAGATGGCGTCCCGAGGCGGCGACGGCACCATGTTTTATCGATACTCTCGGCGGACATAGTCGTACCGGTTTCTTGGCAGTATTGTTGGCTGCCTATTGTTTTTCTTCTTCTTCTGTGGCATGAGTCACGGACACGCCTGCGAGAAGCGCGCCGTACGGAACCTGTTTCTTGACCTTTGCCGACTGTGAAGCTTTGCTGCAAAATATCTGCATAACAAACTTCGGTCATAAGGCGACGGATAAATCGATTGGAAGACACTTTCCCTTCCAGTCGGGTTGGGCACGTTTTGGGAGCGTAGACTCGTGCATGTACGCATGCATTAGTTTCCACTTATATGATTCGACATGCGCGCTACTTCTACAGCTGTTGTAGCCGCTCCGTGGTAAAGGTCAGTTTATAGTTTGTTGCTAGTGCCAATCAAGGGATAATTCGTACGGATTTCGATGTGGCTGCCCTAACATGTGATTTGAAAAGGGCGCTAAAGTGTGTGATTTCTAGCGCCGGGACGATGTAAAGAAACAGCAATGTTATTCAGACAAATTCCAAACATGGTTCACATGGCAGTACCATGTATTGATCAATGGCAGCATTCCAAAGGGACCAACCACTGAAAGCAACTCCCAAATGGCAGCGCTCTTGGTGTGATCGATGTGTACACTGCAATAACAGTTAAGCGTTTAAATCTGATTGTATGCACTGAAGGAAAGGAACGTGCCGTTGAATTCCCCGAAGTGTCGAATGTGTAACAGTGGCACAACATACATAATTTTTGAAGGCAGCTATTTTCACTTCCTCCTGATCGTCGGAGAGCTCGTTCGTGTCGAACATCTGGTTGCAATACCTTCCCCGATCTCACATGGGCCAGGGTCTGCGGTTTGTGACTTCCGATGATAGGAATTTATGTTTGCCTTCGCACTCGCACACGACCACCAACGGCATCGTAAAGTGAGGCTTATTAAAAGCATTGAAATAACTATTACTATAGGATGCGATAGCAGCACCGCAGAGGGGAGCGGCCTACGTTATGGGTGATGCCCCCGAGCTAAAGAGTTGTGCAGAGTGCAGCTTCTGCTTCTTCAGTTGGTGATCTTGCGTCGATTCGTGTTCGTGACATTGAAAACTGTTGCCGTACACACAGTTGTGCATCTAGTTTGTTGCGGAATTAGACATGTTTGTGTCTCTCAATAAATCTGGAATTTGAGAACATTCTGCGGATTTCCTCATGGTGTAGCTCGTTTTCACAATGGCTTTATTTACGGGAATCGATCATTCACCTGCGATTACATATTGCGGTCGGATTTTAATCTCTTGATTGGTTTTAACTAAAAAGCTATCGATTTTTATTGGCAACGGATGCTGGCGTGCTCATTTCTCGCGACATTACTCACCATAAAGTTGTGTCGACTCCCAATTGCTCGACGTGGCTCCCTGGAGAATTTGCTTCCACTTTTAGCAGCCCGTTCGTCCCTAAGCCAACCGCAAAAACCCAAGGGCATTACATTTTGATGGACAGTTTTCTCATGTGGGTTCTGTTGTGGAGCTTGTCAACGCGTTCAATCATACTTTGAAAAGACTAGCATTAGCGACACTTCGTTCTTATTTACATATTGAACACTACACCATTATACCTTTACGGATACATCGAATTGTTTGATAGTTACCATGTTACAAAATACCCTAACAATCTTACGAGGGTAATATGATTTTTTGCATTCTTTTGCATCTAATCTAACTGACGTTGTGCGAAGAAGATGCGAGATCCAAATCGCGATTCACCAAATCGCTGTTACCATTTCTGGATTCACTTTATAGCTATCGAGTCAGCCAAATGTGACCTCCAAATGTCTCCCAAAAATCGATTTATGATAATCATCACCAGAGCATGCCGTTCGTGAGCAACAGATTCAGATCTTCGGATGAAAGGATTTCGCATATTTCCAGCTGTGCAGGTGATGTCAAACCCACCAGCTCATCTAGGCGTGTTCCGGTTGATGAACGTATGAGTTATACTTAATATTGTTGCTGTTTTTTTTTATCGAGAGCCGATTCTATTTCGCTGTTCATATGCCGGGGATGGATGCCACAAATACACAAAAATGCTACCTTTTCTCCAGCGGCACGCGACTCGATCGATCTTGATTTTGACGACGAAGAAGACGACGATTATTGGGGAGGATTAGATGGCGTCCCGAGGCGGCGACGGCACCATGTTTTATCGATACTCTCGGCGGACATAGTCGTACCGGTTTGTTGGCTGTCTATTGTTTTTCTTCTTCTTCTGTGGCATGAGTCACGGACACGCCTGCGAGAAGCGCGCCGTACGGAACCTGTTTCTTGACCTTTGCCGACTGTGAAGCTTTGCTGCAAAATATCTGCATAACAAACTTCGGTCATAAGGCGACGGATAAATCGATTGGAAGACACTTTCCCTTCCAGTCGGGTTGGGCACGTTTTGGGAGCGTAGACTCGTGCATGTACGCATGCATTAGTTTCCACTTATATGATTCGACATGCGCGCTACTTCTACAGCTGTTGTAGCCGCTCCGTGGTAAAGGTCAGTTTATAGTTTGTTGCTAGTGCCAATCAAGGGATAATTCGTACGGATTTCGATGTGGCTGCCCTAACATGTGATTTGAAAAGGGCGCTAAAGTGTGTGATTTCTAGCGCCGGGACGATGTAAAGAAACAGCAATGTTATTCAGACAAATTCCAAACATGGTTCACATGGCAGTACCATGTATTGATCAATGGCAGCATTCCAAAGGGACCAACCACTGAAAGCAACTCCCAAATGGCAGCGCTCTTGGTGTGATCGATGTGTACACTGCAATAACAGTTAAGCGTTTAAATCTGATTGTATGCACTGAAGGAAGGGAACGTGCCGTTGAATTCCCCGAGGTGTCGAATGTGTAACAGTGGCACAACATACATAATTTTTGATGGCAGCTATTTTCACTTCCTCCTGATCGTCGGAGAGCTCGTCCGTGTCGAACATCTGGTTGCAATACCTTCCCCGATCTCACATGGGCCAAGGTCTGCGGTTTGTGACTTCCGATGATAGGAATTTATGTTTGCCTTCGCACTCGCACACGACCACCAACGGCATCGTAAAGTGAGGCTTATTAAAAGCATTGAAATAACTATTACTATAGGATGCGATAGCAGCACCGCAGAGGGGAGCGGCCTACGTTATGGGTGATGCCCCCGAGCTAAAGAGTTGTGCAGAGTGCAGCTTCTGCTTCTTCAGTTGGTGATCTTGCGTCGATTCGTGTTCGTGACATTGAAAACTGTTGCCGTACACACAGTTGTGCATCTAGAACCATGGTAAAGTGACTGTTGTGGCGCGCACATCTGTTAACATCCGGAAGCGATTTTCCGCATTGCGCGAAATGACAGTGTATCGCATCGGTTGTGGTTTCCGAGCCTGGTGTTGGTGGGTGTCAATTTAGTGGAATTTATCGACCGTAAAAATTCCAGCAATAATGCCAGATGATCCCGACAATACGAGCGAGATATGATACTTATAGTTTTTTTTCTCGTTTCTCCGGGAATGGTTCGTATTTTGCGTTCATTGCGTATCGATACTACGTCGTAGGAAGGAAAATATTGCATCGAGCGCATTCATCCGTACACAGGAACATGATCATCGGTGGAGATATCAACGGTTGGGTTGCATGACCCTGGTCCCGGTGCGGAAGTAATCTACCCTAACGAAATGTAGCAATGATTAGCCGCTTCGCTTGCTGCCTCGGTTGACATTGGAGAGATAATTATTTAAAGAACTTGGCACAATAAGATCAACCGTGATCGATCAACGACGACTGCGTCAATAGAGGCCTGCTAATGACCGATGTGCGAAGGGAAACGGTTTGTTTTAGACTCGAACCGCGCCATGAAAAACCTCCACCGACCGTCAGCAGAAAGCGGAAATGCCTTGTCTTTTCGTGATGTTTCAATTTCATTCTCCCCCCTCGTCTGCTGTTGTTAGCAACCGGAAGCGCGGATCGGGAACGTGAGCGCGGCGGCACCGAACGGAACTTCCGATGTCACCTTCTGTCACCTCCCGTTTGTCCTCGTTGCCATTGCCTCAGGAGGTATGTGTGGTTTGTTTGGCCATCGTTCGAAAGAATCGACGCGATACGATCCCCCCCCCCTAAGAAAGAGATGATGGGATACCAATTACTGATAGGCGGCGACAATGACGAAGAAAGTGAAGAGTTGGCGTAAAAATAGATCAGCGTGCTTGTCTGTTTTCGTCTGTTAAGTCGAACTAAAACCTCTGCAGCATCGTTCGTATTGCGCTGCTTGTAGTGACGCC
>KZ073287.1:68357-80964 GCA_002091845.1 Anopheles cracens
AACCATGGTAAAGTGACTGTTGTGGCGCGCACATCTGTTAACATCCGGAAGCGATTTTCCGCATTGCGCGAAATGACAGTGTATCGCATCGGTTGTGGTTTCCGAGCCTGGTGTTGGTGGGTGTCAATTTAGTGGAATTTATCGACCGTAAAAATTCCAGCAATAATGCCAGATGATCCCGACAATACGAGCGAGATATGATACTTATAGTTTTTTTTCTCGTTTCTCCGGGAATGGTTCGTATTTTGCGTTCATTGCGTATCGATACTACGTCGTAGGAAGGAAAATATTGCATCGAGCGCATTCATCCGTACACAGGAACATGATCATCGGTGGAGATATCAACGGTTGGGTTGCATGACCCTGGTCCCGGTGCGGAAGTAATCTACCCTAACGAAATGTAGCAATGATTAGCCGCTTCGCTTGCTGCCTCGGTTGACATTGGAGAGATAATTATTTAAAGAACTTGGCACAATAAGATCAACCGTGATCGATCAACGACGACTGCGTCAATAGAGGCCTGCTAATGACCGATGTGCGAAGGGAAACGGTTTGTTTTAGACTCGAACCGCGCCATGAAAAACCTCCACCGACCGTCAGCGGAAAGCGGAAATGCCTTGTCTTTTCGTGATGTTTCAATTTCATTCTCCCCCCTCGTCTGCTGTTGTTAGCAACCGGAAGCGCGGATCGGGAACGTGAGCGCGGCGGCACCGAACGGAACTTCCGATGTCACCTTCTGTCACCTCCCGTTTGTCCTCGTTGCCATTGCCTCAGGAGGTATGTGTGGTTTGTTTGGCCATCGTTCGAAAAAAAACCACGCGATACGATCCCCCCCCCCTACGAAAGAGATGATGGGATACCAATTACTGATAGGCGGCGACAATGACGAAGAAAGTGAAGAGTTTGCGTAAAAATAGATCAACGTGCTTGTCTGTTTTCGTCTGTTAAGTCGAACTAAAACCTCTGCAGCATCGTTCGTATTGCGCTGCTTGTAGTGACGCCGCTCACCACTCACTTGCTCTCTCTCTCTCTTTCGCTATAGTTAGTAGGAAGATTAGAGTAATCCGAAGGCTTTTGATCGTTAACGAAGGGGTTTATTTGTTCATATTTTCTTCTGATAGTTATCTCTCGCCAAGTCTGTCACCTCACCGGTTTGACGTCTGTTAATGCCACTTCCGTTACGGTACACTCAAAGCTCAAAGCCTAACGATGTTCGAAGGTAGAGTAACATTGTACATTACGCGTTGAAAAGCGTGCCATACAGAAAGAGCGCAAATGGGGGTTCTCTAAAATGT
This sequence comes from Anopheles cracens, assembly GCA_002091845.1. Classification (NCBI taxonomy): domain Eukaryota; kingdom Metazoa; phylum Arthropoda; class Insecta; order Diptera; family Culicidae; genus Anopheles; species Anopheles cracens. Next base: position 69,653 of record KZ073287.1, read on the forward strand.
TATCTGACTTTGGTTCGGATGAAGTTATTGACCTCAAATTTCATGAAGAATAGCGCTTTTTGGGTTTTGGATGCTGCAATGATGTAATTTCGCGCCTACAGATTGAGCTAGCTAGATCTTCTTCCATGTTGAAAATCGTTTTTGCAGATGATCGTCATAAAAGAGCAGCATTGGATGTCCGTCGGTCATCAAAATGTCCGGTTCCACTCACGAACGTATCCAATGACGTTGGAGCAAAGCTACAAGAGTAGTAAGCATCTTTTATAGCTGCTACGACAACTTTCCACTTGGCGTGTTCTTAGTTTACTTAATTTACGATTTGATGAGTATATAGTTGACATATTTGGAACAGTCCGTTATAGTCCAATATCTACGTTTGGTGTTGTGATATTATTACGATCAATAAATGTGCGAATGGTTCGCATTATTTAGGTCTGTGTGCAAATATACTAAAAACGAACGTGTGCGGTCTTTTCAAATTCCTTCGTACTGCTGATCCTCAAACGCGGATGGAAACGTAATCTTCTAACCTTCCCAACTCCACAATCAACCGCCCCCGTACCTCCCCACCACAAGCTGTCCTACCCAGCCGTTTGTCCATAAAGTCGGTGCTGTGTGAAACCTTTTTCGAAAGACATCCAGTCAGTCGGCATTTCATTAAAATTTCTTTCCTTCTTTCTCCGTGTATTTTCAGGCGAATCCGGCGGTGGTGTGGATCCGTTTTCTAAATATATGCGTCGCTACGTTCACCGTGCGGCTGTATGTGTGCGTCTGATGGGCTGCAGCAGAGCAAACACATTCTACACTCACCCGTACGATCGAGTCCCCCGTGTGGGGGGTATGCGATTGGTGCGAACGAAAACTCCAAACCCTAATCCGAGCGGGAAACTATCCCGGCTTGGAGTTTGCCGTGTGCGCGCCTTAAACCTTGCCCTCATGCACAAACAACCACACACACATATACGAACGTTCGTGCCTGTGACAATATATGGATAGGTGGACCAAGATTTTGGGGCGAACGAGAGACCCGCTCGCGGCCGCCAGCGCGTCAGGTCTAATTAATTATCCACCGCGCGTACCAGACGTGAAACCGCAACTCGCTTTCCGATGCGTGCTGTGGGACCCTTCGTGTGTCTGTGTGTGTGTGTGTGTGTGCAAGGGGTGGCGAGTTAGTACTGGGATAAGTTGTAGATTCGTGAGGGTTCGCGGGCACGAGCGAGCGGGATGTTGTGCGAGTGCCACACACAGAAACGTAGCGACGATTTCTGAAACTTGCGCAGGCGTGCAACCGAGCACAGTGATCTTCAATAGCAACCAACACCAACGGGTTCGGCCCCGGTGTAGCGGGGGATGTTGTCGCGCGCACTCCCCTCCCCCCCCCCCAGAATGAAAGTAAACGAACAGGGAGCTGACGCGGGCGGATGCATCACGGAACGGAGCGAGGAGGACATGTTCAACATCACGTCCCAATCGCGCACCGTGCCCAACCGCAGTTGCGAGACAGACTTCCACACTGGTAGTCGCTGCTTTCGTGTGTGCTTGCGGCGATTTCGCGCATCGTTAAGAAGTAACGTTTCTAATTGATCGCTTATCGCAGTTGTCGAATGCATTCGAGGCGTCATCGTGGGTGAAGCGCAGCGCTGTGTGTAGAGGCGTAAAAAGTATCGAAATTAATTAAAAGAAGAACCACCGAGTCTTAGGTAGTGCCGGAGTGAAGTATCCGTTGCGTGAGACATATGATGCATGAAGCGCATTAAAAAAGTTGGAAGAATGCAGGGAAAAGCTGGTGGCAGGGAGGGAGAAAATTCTTTCCCGAGCTTGCCGTGCCTGATCTCCCTCCCTCGGTCCTGTTCCTCGCGCGGTGCTGACCGTGCGTGCGTGAACGGCACGTTATAGTGAGAAGAATTTCCCTCAAATCGGGTGTATGTGTGCGTATGACGAATGCATGTGGCGTAGACGGCAGCATCAGCAGCAGCAGCAGCAGCAACACGGTGTGGAGGAAAAATTCTTGGCTGTGAAAAACAACATAGAGGCTGAATGAAAGCCGCAAAAAGTTTTCGATCAGACGAAAAAGAAGGCAGACTATCGGACCGCCGACCTTCGAATCGGAAAAGGATGGAAGGGGAAGTGTGTGAGGAACAGTTTTTTTTAACGAGTGATGTGTGTGTTTGTAGGAGAACGATACAGATCGAGCTGGCCTGAAGGGGGCGTATGGATTTAGATGAAAAATTAGGTTTTCCATCTGTCCGATCTATGAGCTTGGTAAAGGGTTCCAACAGCGATGCAGAAATATAGCTGATTTAGTTTTATGATTTATACCACACAGCCTCTGCTTGTGATATGATGTTTATAATGTGATTGGAGCCGGATTTTTGGTTAAATTTTAGGAACGATCTTCGAAGATATCATAGCAGTGCTAGTACTGTCAGGAACCTCTTTCTTCAGCTGAGATTTTAGGTGCGTTTCCACCATTGGCAAAACATGCTACTGATGCACGGAGTTTGCCGAAGGTTTGTCGGTGCACGCTAAAAATAGTTGAAGAGGAAAACAAACCAGCGGCAACTGTTGCAGTGATGGCAATTCGACACCGACGTGTCAACACCTCCTATGTTGCAGGAGTCAGTGCTTCCCAGTAATAGATCTTCGGTAGGATATTCGGTGTTAGTTCATAGTAGGCATTAACACGTTTTATGTATAAGCTTTTTTGATCGCTCTTAAGTATCTTGGTATGATCAGGTCGATCGTTTTTTTTATACATTTTAGCACTAGTATAGTGTGATTAATGCGCTTTGGATTAGTACCTCTTATAAAATACTTGTGCAAGGCTGAACTTTAAGTGGAAGACTACACTATAGAGTCAAACCTTTTGTTGATAGTAACCTATCAGATACACAGGTAGCTACCGGAGATTTCGTGCCACCAACGGTCACCAAAGTCGCAAGCTTCAATGAATGACGCTTTCGATTACTACTACCAACACTTGTTCCTTCTAAGTGAGTGAATTTTGTGCTTGGCCCCCTTTTTGTCTGTTTGCCCCCCGTCGTTATAATTCGCTCCCCCTAATAGTTCCTTTTTATCAATGCTTAATAATGGCGACTACCGACGTGCACTACGTGTGATCTAAGAGTTGATAATAATATCCTTGCAAAATCCCTTCCCCAATCCATCCCGTGAAACATGGTAGAATGCAATGAAGAACCGGTGTTTGCCTTTCTTTTTCCTCGCCAAGGATGTTTCAAGTGTGTGTGTGTGTGTGGTCGTCTGTCCCTATCCCTGATAGTTGGCTGTACAAATAAGCGATGGATGTGAAGTTAGCCTAAGAGTTTTGTGTTATCGGTGAACATGTTGAGTTGGTGCCACTCGTGTATCTAACAAAGAAGCAAGGCGCGTGTGTGAAAAATTGAATCTCCGTTCGTGCGTGACGTGTGAGAACCGGCCGCTGCAGCAAGCATAAAAAAACGCGTTGGCCAGTTTGTTTTCTCTGTGTTTGCTCCGTGTGCTGTTTGTCTCGTGCCTTGGATGTAAAGAGTGCTTTGAAGCTTGAGCGGTTGGATTTTGGATGCAGCCAGAACGAATCCAGCACACTGACGTATTGGCGTGTCCGAGCGGCTCGCGTCCTAGTGCGTATGGTGTTTGTGTGGTGTGATGTAATAGCGCTCTGCGTGTCTGTGTGTTGTGAGTCTGGAAAGTAATCCATTGCACAATCACTAATCACCTCGGCATCGGTGTTCACTACGCTACGCCTGCCATCGCCTGTTGCAACTAAAACAAATTGTATCACCGTACCACACCAGCGCCATTATGTCGTGTGGATGTACTAACGACCGACGTCATTAGTGTCAGTGATCAGTGTACTATTTCAATGCGAGCCGGAGAGAAGCAGAAACAAAAGCCGCAAGGATTATAACTGACTGTTCTATTCATTCTCTCTCTCTCTCCCTCCCTTTTCTACGCTGTTGTTTTGGTGTGCGCGTGCGTCGTATGGTGCGTAACACGTTCTATACATTCCCGGTCGCACGGTGACAACATTCATTCATGCGTTAATGTCGACTTGTCAACATTGACCGGCAACAAAATACGGAACGAACGCCCGGTTCGGAAAATGTATCGGTAAAACCCGATACCCGCCGTCTCACCTCCTGCTCGGCGTGCTCGGGACGAACGGACGGGCACACCTACGTCATCGGCTGACATTGAAAACGTAACCGGCGTTACGTTGAACCTGCTCGAAATACCAAAACATGCAAATGGCGACGGCAGCAAAACAATCGTCATCGTCGAGTTCGCCCTCGAACTCCGTGCGAACGTTCGTCGAGGGCCAGGAGGATCTTGACGCGATCGCGAAACAGATCTCGGACCACGCCGAAGCTATCTACCAGACTTGGAAAGCGCGCGGCCTAGCGCCGACCGAGATCCTCAACTGCCACACCGGCGACGGTGCCGAGCATGCGTTCAGCCAGGCGCTGAACCCTGCCAACTCGCCGACCATCAACCATCTTCCCGGGGTCGCCGGTTCCCTTGCGCAGCCGGGCGATCCCGCGAGTCCGTCCACCGCTGGAGTGCCGGGCGTGGGCGGATCTTCGCCGACTTCCAACAGCGCCGGCGTTGCGGAGCTGCTCGCCAAAGCGCCGAACCTCTCCAACAACAGTCTCGAGCAGCTGGTGAACTCGTTCGTGAACGAAGATAAGGCTCGCATAGCAGCCCAACGGCAGCAGCAGCGTGCTGGCGGAGGCGTCCGGACGCCTACCACGGGCACGAGTTCCGCGATCAAGAGTGTGAAGATCGAGCAAAAGCAAACCGTGCCAGTGTGTCCTGCAACAATTGCCACCGGCATAGATAACCTAGCTACGAGCGGTTTTTGTCGTTGGAGCCACTCGTGTATCTAACAAAGAAGCAAGGCGCGTGTGTGAAAAATTGAATCTCCGTTCGTGCGTGACGTGTGAGAACCGGCCGCTGCAGCAAGCATAAAAAAACGCGTTGGCCAGTTTGTTTTCTCTGTGTTTGCTCCGTGTGCTGTTTGTCTCGTGCCTTGGATGTAAAGAGTGCTTTGAAGCTTGAGCGGTTGGATTTTGGATGCAGCCAGAACGAATCCAGCACACTGACGTATTGGCGTGTCCGAGCGGCTCGCGTCCTAGTGCGTATGGTGTTTGTGTGGTGTGATGTAATAGCGCTCTGCGTGTCTGTGTGTTGTGAGTCTGGAAAGTAATCCATTGCACAATCACTAATCACCTCGGCATCGGTGTTCACTACGCTACGCCTGCCATCGCCTGTTGCAACTAAAACAAATTGTATCACCGTACCACACCAGCGCCATTATGTCGTGTGGATGTACTAACGACCGACGTCATTAGTGTCAGTGATCAGTGTACTATTTCAATGCGAGCCGGAGAGAAGCAGAAACAAAAGCCGCAAGGATTATAACTGACTGTTCTATTCATTCTCTCTCTCTCTCCCTCCCTTTTCTACGCTGTTGTTTTGGTGTGCGCGTGCGTCGTATGGTGCGTAACACGTTCTATACATTCCCGGTCGCACGGTGACAACATTCATTCATGCGTTAATGTCGACTTGTCAACATTGACCGGCAACAAAATACGGAACGAACGCCCGGTTCGGAAAATGTATCGGTAAAACCCGATACCCGCCGTCTCACCTCCTGCTCGGCGTGCTCGGGACGAACGGACGGGCACACCTACGTCATCGGCTGACATTGAAAACGTAACCGGCGTTACGTTGAACCTGCTCGAAATACCAAAACATGCAAATGGCGACGGCAGCAAAACAATCGTCATCGTCGAGTTCGCCCTCGAATTGCCGGAGGTGATCACCTCCACGCTACCCGATCGAGACGTACCGGACTACGGATCGATCGTCGACCACCGGGCGCAGCTAGCAGGGCTCGGCGGAGGTAGTGCAAGCGGCAGTAGTAACAGTAGTAGTGGTGCCAGCTACGGCACGCAATCCGGTTCCGTCGCAGCGATGGTGACCGCAGCGTCGGCGAGCAACGGTGGCGGCCCGATGGTTGCCGCCACCAACGGCTCGCCCACGGTGAACGGCAATGGTACGGCGAACGGTGGTACCAATGGTACCAACGGCACCAGCCATGGTGCCGGTGACACGCCAAACGTGAAACACTGGAACGGTGTGCCGATGAAGCCGAACCACATACCGATCCTGAACATACATCAGATTCGCGAGCAGGAGAAACTGTCGATGAACTTCACGCGCAATGTGGCGACGACCCGGTTACCGAAGGACTTTGGGCGCTCGACGGCTGACGACGAGAAGAAACTCAGCCTGCAACCGAAGACCATACCGAGCCCTATACGACCGTTTCTATCGCGTGGCTCCGTCGCTGAGCGTGTGCTGATCTTCGAGAAGTGTCCCGAGAAGGCTCCTCCTCGAGAACGGGCGAAGGAACCCGTCAAGCTTCAGGTGAGTTGTTTGTTTATCTATATTTCACATCCCATTTCGATAACGACAGCTTCTACTTGAGCAATTGATAAAAAACCATGCACTAAACGGTTGTTCGTGTACACCGATATGATAACTACGTTGACTACCTTCGCGTGTAACGAAGGGTGTAAATTACTCCACCGAGCTCATAAACAATAGTTGACCTCCGTTGGTACATAAATACGTATAGCGTTATTAAACGTGTAGTCAATTAATAACTGCCACTCATGGCAGGAGCAGCCGCCAGGCCGCCACAACAAGGGCTGGTTGGATCCAATTAGCGTACGTGTAGAAGATTGTGACAATCGAATTACACAGTCGGTTGACCCATTTAGCAATAGCAGACGCTCCCTCGCTTAAAAGCGCACGCCTGTCTAGAGAGAGTGAGAGAGTACGTTATCCCCGGGTCCTAGGTTAAATGACTTCATAACACTGGGGATGATTTTTTTTGCAGACTCGCCGTATCGTGGTCGTGAGCACTCATTGAATGATTGAGACCTTGAAGGCGTTCTGGGCTGTTATTTCTTGCCGCGCGATTCGTTGGAGTAGACACCTAAATTTGGACACTCTACAAGGTGCTGCTAATTTTAACACAATTATGTTCCCAACGTCCCTTTAGACTTCCTTTCTTCTCGTACGACCAATTCACGAAGTTTGACACGTGCTTGACGACTGTTCAACGTATCCTTCTGCTATACCTTTTACGGGTAAAATTGATGCTGGTCTATCAGAACGTATGGTATAACAATAGCCGTGCCTGTCGAATCAAGAATGATTACAGGTTTCGAGCTCATCGCACGTACATGTTGTCGACTTAAGTTCTTTTTCGTATTCTTTTAATGTTAAAACCAAGCACAGCAGCCTGCTGCCTGCTGTCGTTGTTCTCTAGCCTTTCTCATTGGCGATAAGGTCTGCTTTCAGGCTCTAGCATCTCTGCCTAAAATCTTTACCGAGAAATGTAGATTATAACACCGCAATTAGCATACGGCCGCTAACTGCGGTAACATATTTGCTGCCACTGTTACTGCGTGCTAGCCGCGGGGTTAGCAGCTTGATTAGACCACTGACACCAGCTTTACATATCTCATAAGACGCCTCATTGATAAAGCGCGCGATAGCCTGCTAGCTGCGCATTTGTTGAGTGCTCAATGAGCCGCTCTGGTGATGTAAACAAAAGCGCATCCGCCCGGGCTCGTCTCGCTTGGCGTCCCGATCGCCTCCTGAACGAGCCACCGAGAAGAAGTCCTCTGGTGTGTAACGAGTTTCGATGATAAACATGACAGCCTATTAAGCACTTTCGTGCGCCTTTCGGTTGCGCTTTGCTAGCCGCGCGCTCGGGTGCGCCTGCGTACTTTGCGTGCTCCATGTGCGAAATGTAGGACAAACAGTGAGATTAACCGCCGCCTATTGTTGGATGTTTTTTTTGGCGTGCCGCACGGCATATGTTCGGTACTTGTTCGCATAAAATAGCTGTCGGTGTCTGTTATGTTGGTGGTGTTTGAAGTATGGCTTTTACTGTCATAAGAAATTGATGCGTTAAAACGCTTGTGCAATTGTGTACATCGTCTCATTTGCAAACGCTTCATTGTTTTATAACATGAATAGACAATTTAAAAAATTGTCTAAAATATTCTAACCATCCTTTCAATAACAGATTGGCTCTCACACGTTTGAGGAAGTGCTCCAGATTGGCTGCGGAACGTGCGTCATAAGCTATAGCCGCATGGGATATTTTGAATGTCAACGAGATGAATATTCTACTCTTGCGTCGAGGGATAGACCACGCTGATGGCGCGGTATGCTTCACATTCAGTTTCGCTATCGGCGGTTCCTCTGCCGGACGGCATCGCCTCCGCCGGCACATTCCACCGCTCTGCCTCTCACGAATAATTTGACGCCCGCTAAATTTACCCTACTCTCCGCTCTGCGCTCAAGGTTATTGGGGCAGTATGGCGCGCCGTAGCGTAGGAAAAAAGCCTTGCGCATTCGGTACGGTTTTCGTTTTCGGTTCGGAATTTAATTCGCGCTTTGTGTGCTCCCGCTGCTTCTCGCGCAACAACCCACGCCGTTCGAAGCCCGGCCCGGCACTTTGGGCATATTTAATTGTGCGACCCGTGGCAGTACAATCGTCGGTCATGGCTGTGGGAAACCTTGAAATAATCTCAACCGGGCGGTCAGCGTTTCGGCAGCCGGCTATGATTTTGGCAGCATGTGCACGCTATGTTGCTGTTGGCCTAGAGCGGAGTTGAAATTATGCTATTTCATGTGTACGTGTGTTGCGTTTAGTACCAAGCGGTAGAAGCATGCTACTAATTGGGCTGTTATTTCTTGCCGCGCGATTCGTTGGAGTAGACACCTAAATTTGGACACTCTACAAGGTGCTGCTAATTTTAACGCAATTATGTTCCCAACGTCCCTTTAGACTTCCTTTCTTCTCGTACGACCAATTAACGGAGTTTGACACGTGCTTGACGACTGTTCAACGTATCCTACTGCTATACCTTTTACGGGTAAAATTGATGCTGGTCTATCAGATCGTATGGTATAACAATAGCCGTGCCTGTCGAATTAAGAATGATTACAGGTTTCGAGCTCATCGCACGTACATGTTGTCGACTTAAGTTCTTTTTCGTATTCTTTTAATGTTAAAACCAAGCACAGCAGCCTGCTGCCTGCTGTCGTTGTTCTCTAGCCTTTCTCATTGGCGATAAGGTCTGCTTTCAGGCTCTAGCATCTCTGCCTAAAATCTTTACCGAGAAATGTAGATTATAACACCGCAATTAGCATACGGCCGCTAACTGCGGTAACATATTTGCTGCCACTGTTACTGCGTGCTAGCCGCGGGGTTAGCAGCTTGAGAGAACGGGCGAAGGAACCCGTCAAGCTTCAGGTGAGTTGTTTGTTTATCTATATTTCACATCCCATTTCGATAACGACAGGTTCTACTTGAGCTATTGATAAAAAAAAACCATGCACTAAACGGTTGTTCGTGTACACCGATATGATAACTACGTTGACTACCTTCGCGTGTAACGAAGGGTGTAGGAATCGTGCGCGAGAAACCGCAAACCCCAGTGAAACCGGAGCACCTGCTCAACCATGTGCCGAGTTGGCCGCTAAAGAATCGTGTCGTGAAAACCGGGGGCGCCGGCGCGAAGGCCATCGGCGGTGGCAACAACGCCACACCCGTCAGCTTCTCCAAGAATACGGCGGACCTTATGGATGAGGTGTCCCGGGAGGAAGAACGTCTAATAAACGCACTGAAAACCGGTACGGTGCTGAACAGCAGTGATAGTATTTTGCCGGAGGTGATCACCTCCACGCTACCCGATCGAGACGTACCGGACTACGGATCGATCGTCGACCACCGGGCGCAGCTAGCAGGGCTCGGCGGAGGTAGTGCAAGCGGCAGTAGTAACAGTAGTAGTGGTGCCAGCTACGGCACGCAATCCGGTTCCGTCGCAGCGATGGTGACCGCAGCGTCGGCGAGCAACGGTGGCGGCCCGATGGTTGCCGCCACCAACGGCTCGCCCACGGTGAACGGCAATGGTACGGCGAACGGTGGTACCAATGGTACCAACGGCACCAGCCATGGTGCCGGTGACACGCCAAACGTGAAACACTGGAACGGTGTGCCGATGAAGCCGAACCACATACCGATCCTGAACATACATCAGATTCGCGAGCAGGAGAAACTGTCGATGAACTTCACGCGCAATGTGGCGACGACCCGGTTACCGAAGGACTTTGGGCGCTCGACGGCTGACGACGAGAAGAAACTCAGCCTGCAACCGAAGACCATACCGAGCCCTATACGACCGTTTCTATCGCGTGGCTCCGTCGCTGAGCGTGTGCTGATCTTCGAGAAGTGTCCCGAGAAGGCTCCTCCTCGAGAACGGGCGAAGGAACCCGTCAAGCTTCAGGTGAGTTGTTTGTTTATCTATATTTCACATCCCATTTCGATAACGACAGGCCTTTCAATAACAGATTGGCTCTCACACGTTTGAGGAAGTGCTCCAGATTGGCTGCGGAACGTGCGTCATAAGCTATAGCCGCATGGGATATTTTGAATGTCAACGAGATGAATATTCTACTCTTGCGTCGAGGGATAGACCACGCTGATGGCGCGGTATGCTTCACATTCAGTTTCGCTATCGGCGGTTCCTCTGCCGGACGGCATCGCCTCCGCCGGCACATTCCACCGCTCTGCCTCTCACGAATAATTTGACGCCCGCTAAATTTACCCTACTCTCCGCTCTGCGCTCAAGGTTATTGGGGCAGTATGGCGCGCCGTAGCGTAGGAAAAAAGCCTTGCGCATTCGGTACGGTTTTCGTTTTCGGTTCGGAATTTAATTCGCGCTTTGTGTGCTCCCGCTGCTTCTCGCGCAACAACCCACGCCGTTCGAAGCCCGGCCCGGCACTTTGGGCATATTTAATTGTGCGACCCGTGGCAGTACAATCGTCGGTCATGGCTGTGGGAAACCTTGAAATAATCTCAACCGGGCGGTCAGCGTTTCGGCAGCCGGCTATGATTTTGGCAGCATGTGCACGCTATGTTGCTGTTGGCCTAGAGCGGAGTTGAAATTATGCTATTTCATGTGTACGTGTGTTGCGTTTAGTACCAAGCGGTAGAAGCATGCTACTAATGAAGGGCTGTGATGGCCATCAGAAGCCTGAGAGCGTGGCTTAGGTCCGCAATCGAGATTCGTTTGGCGGACAAGGGTTGTATTAGTGATTTTATGACAGTATTGAAATGTTAGGTCATTTAAGCGATACAGCTTGACATTCCCTTCATTATTGCAATAAAAAAGACCGCTCATTGACAAGACAACGTCAAGTGGGCTTCAGCCTGCCATTTC
>KZ073290.1:0-16984 GCA_002091845.1 Anopheles cracens
CATTTTGGTAAATTGGTCAGGGGATCGGCAAAGGTTGACGTATATTGGGAGGAAGATATTTTTTACCAGAACAATAGTATTTACTTGCACGGTATGAGCCAGGTTCAGCTGAAGTTCAACAAGCGTTTCGATGTCGTCGATGATGCGAGCAACGTACGTGTCAGAGTCACATTCACGGAGCAGTATACAAGTATATGTCAAATTCTACTTAACAGTAGTAGTTTGGATAGTATCATATAAACTTTTTGTTTCAGATCGCACCGAGACTAAAGAAATAGAAGTACCGGTGTACAAACATCCGTACCGAGTGGAACTGATCCCTTCCAAACCACAATTCCTCCCAGGGCATGCTTTTCCGTGTGTACTTAAGTTCACGTACCACGATGGACGACCTGCTCCAGGCATCAGAGGGAAGGTTGAAGAATTTGCACTGGAGTTCAAAATGACTGTCACGAGTGATGTGAATGGATTGATCGAGTTTGTGCTGAGACCAAAGGAAGACACCGAGTCAATGGAAATACAAGTGAGTGCTGGTGTATACGATATCATTACTTCTTACATAAAATCATCCTTGACTAATAGAACTATGATTGGTTAAATTTAATTCAAATATATTTGAATATCCATAAATAACGAAGAGAATTTTAGAGCGAGAACCGAGCTTCTTAATATAGAAATGCAATAGCTTGTATTATAATATGGAACATCGCATTTACAAGAAACAACATTCGATTTAATGCATACTTTAAAAACTTTAAAAACTTTCAAACATTAAACAAACAATTAAAAAAATTTCAAACATTAAACAAACTTGTTTGAAAATTGTCTATGATTGTGAGAGAATTTATTGTTTGCAGTTTTCCAATGATGCCATTGACTTCAGAGATTTTGTACATAAAGGGGAAGCTTCATCCAATATACACCATACACTGGCGTTGCAAGCACCGTAAGTAAAACGTAAACACTCTGAATATTTTGGTTTGTAAATGAGCTGTTTCGTTTATACAGGGTTTTCGCAAACCTGAACGAGGTGATGCAAATCAAGGTTACGTGTAACGACAAAATGACATTTGTCGTCTATTACATGCTGTCGAAAGGAAATATCATTGCATCGGGATTCAGACCAATTACTAGTAAAAAGAAAAAAAGCTATAAATTCAATATAACTACCACAGAAAGGATGATGCCAAAGACCAAACTCGTTGTGGCCACAGTTGTGCAGAGTACGCTGATATACGATTTTCAGGACATTAACATTGGTGATTTTCATAACGGTGTAAGTAGAATTGATCAGCAGTCTTGACATTTTTGCGCCGAACAATAATGCTTCACGTCATGTTTAATTTACCGAAATTTTCAGGCGAGAGCTACACCAAATCGATGAATGTTCCTCATAATGTAGGCGTGTCGGTTTCATTTCTGGTGAAAGCTCGGAAGCTCGGAGAGCTGGTAGTCCGTGTAAAGGCATCGACAATGCTCGGTTTGCAAACAGACGCGATCGAGAAGGTGATTCGGGTGCTGCCTGAAAGTTTGGTGCAGCAAAAGGTGGAAACACAAATGTTCTGTTCTAGTGAGCCCAATAGGACGATGTACACTTTTAATTTGAGCATCAGCAACAAGGCCGACCAACAGTCGGAAAAGATTGCATTCAGACTGAACCGTAAGTTTCAACAATATGTTTACTTTCTTGGACGATAATTGGATCCGGTTTTAACACATCTTCACTTCACTTCCAGCTAATATACTTACAACTGTGATAGAAAATTTGGACAATCTGATCAAACTGCCAACTGGGTGTGGAGAGCAGAACATGATTAAGTTTGTACCTAATATCATTGCACTCGACTATCTTAAAGCTATGATATCAACGAACACATCATTCGAAAAATCAATTGAGCAAGCCACAGATTTTTTGCGTAAAGGATATCAGAATCAGATGGGATATCGCAAAAAAGACGGTGCTTTTTCTGTTTTCCACTTCGAAGATGGAAGTCTATTCCTCACTGCGTTTGTAGCAAAGTCCATGCAAGCTGCATCGAAACATATTGATGTTGATAAGCCTATGATTGATAAGGCATATGCGTGGCTCGCTTCCAAACAAGATAGCACAGGAAGGTTCGACGAGGTTGGTTACATCTTCGATAAAGAAATTCAAGGAGGTCTTCGGAATGGAATAGCGTTAACGTCATATGTTTTCTTTTCATCTTACAGCAAATGATAAATCATTACGAGCCGGTGTACAACACACATATCCATACTCGAAGCATGTAGAATATCGTACAAACTTCCAGGAATCGTGGTTGTGGAAAAACGTAACCATCGGCAAATCTGGTACAATGAGTTTGATCGAGGTCGTACCGGACTCGACCACATCGTGGAACCTGACTGGGTTTTCGATAGATTCGAAACACGGCTTGGGCATCATAAGACATCCCATCCAGTTCACAACGACTCAACCGTTCTACATCTCGGATAGCTTGCCGTATTCCATCAAGCGGGGAGAAGCGGTCGAGCTGCAGTTTACGCTGTTCAGCAGTCTCGGTAATGTGTTCACCACGGACGTGACGCTCTATAACGTGGCCAATCAGATGGAGTTTGTTGGGCGACCTTTAGATAGTAAGAGTTTCTATTTATATTATTTGCGTTATTCGCCGAACAATAATGCTTCACGTCATGTTTAGACCTCGATCAAACTCATTGTACCAGATTTGCCGATGGTTACGTTTTTCCACAACCACGATTCCTGGAAGTTTGTACGATATTCTACATGCTTCGAGTATGGATATGTGTGTTGTACACCGGCTCGTAATGATTTATCATTTGCTGTAAGATGAAAAGCCATGATATCACCAATTCTCGCAACGGACCTCCAAAGTACTTACCACCTTCGATTAGTATATCATCTGAAGCCTTGACAAACAATCCCATTCGCTGAAAATATTTCAATATAATGAGTTTTTCTTTGAAATTTCGCTTGTATGAAGTCCGTATCTGACAGGTTCAATGGTTCTTGTGGGTTTTATAACATACTTTTTTTTAATAAATTGTAGTTTAAAAAATTGGTTTAAAATATCGTTAACATAATTTTTTAAACCATATCCGAATAAACATGTACTGAATTGAATAAATGTTAATATTCATGAAAAAAAATCGTTGATATCATAGCTTTCAGATAGTCGAGTGTAATGATGTTAGGTACAAACTTAATCATGTTCTGCTCTCCACACCCAGTTGGCAGTTTGATCAGATTGTCCAAATTTTCTATCACAGTTGTGAGTATATTAGCTGAAAGTGAAGTAACGCATTGTAGAAAACCGTATGTCAATCATCGTCCAAGAATGTAAAAAATATTTCTTGCCACTTACGGTTCAGTCTGAATGCAATCTTTTCCGACTGTTGGTCGGCCTTGTTGCTGATGCTCAAATCAAAAGTGTACATCTTCCTATTGGGCTCACGAGAACAGAACATTTGTGTTTCCACCTTTTGCTGCACCAAACTTTCAGGCAGCACCCGAATCACCTTCTCGATAGCGTCCGTTTGCAACCCGAGCATTGTCGATGCCTTTACACGGACTACCAGCTCTCCGAGCTTCCGAGCTTTCACCAGAAATGAAACCGACACGCCTACATTATGAGGAACATTCATCGATTTGGTGTAGCTCTCGCCTGAAAATTTCGGTAAATTAAACATGACGTGAAGCATTATTGTTCGGCGAATAACGCAAATAATATAAATAGAAACTCTTACTATCTAAAGGTCGCCCAACAAACTCCATCTGATTGGCCACGTTATAGAGCGTCACGTCCGTGGTGAACACATTACCGAGACTGCTGAACAGCGTAAACTGCAGCTCGACCGCTTCTCCCCGCTTGATGGAATACGGCAAGCTATCCGAGATGTAGAACGGTTGAGTCGTTGTGAACTGGATGGGATGTCTTATGATGCCCAAGCCGTGTTTCGAATCTATCGAAAACCCAGTCAGGTTTATCCAACGCCTGGTTTCTGTGGGAATGGTCACTCAACATAAACGCGTACGTCGCAAGGGATAGATCGTAGGCGTTATCAATGCTTGAAAATTTACTGTCCAGATAGCTCAGTCCTTTCCGAACAATTTGTTCATATTTTGTCTTTAATTCTGGATGTTCTAGTAATGCAACCAAAACATATGACGTTAACGCTATTCCATTCCGAAGACCTCCTTGAATTTCTTTATCGAAGATGTAACCAACCTCGTCGAACCTTCCTGTGCTATCTTGTTTGGAAGCAAGATTCTTATGTATGAAACCATTTGACGTAATGTTGATCATGAATAAGTCATGAGTTGAAGCGGTTTCCAGTGGCTATGTTTCATCTCCTTCCAAGTGTTTAACATTCGGGACAACTGCCTTTTTCGCATATTTCACAAATTGTCTGTGATTTGATATCGTACACTTTGATGGCATTCAGATCTGTGAAAAAACGAAATTCCAATTGATGAGTGTGGTCAACCTTTATCGTAGCACTACCATACCTGTATCGTAATAGTCGAACACCGTTACAAACGCCGAATGTATCAGGGCCACCTTGAACCGTTTGTAGGCCGTCACGGTGAAGCAATTCTTCTCAGAGCCCATATTCATGTAGTACACTACCACGGCCGAGCCTCCAAACCGATGTTCGATTTTCTGTCAAAGCGATTCGTTGTCATAATTCCGTACAAAAACTCATAGGCTATAGTTAGATATTTCTCACCTGTATAGGATTTCTCGTTGTAGCTTGACTGATCGGGTTTTGCTCCGCGACATATCCGCTAGGGAAGTTTACCTCGACCAGCGCCATGTTGGATCGTGTGTCCGTTCCAATCGGTATGAAGCTGGCGCACACTCTCAGCTGCAGGGCATAATCCGAACCGGTGTCTTGTTTTTGAAGACTCAGGTCAAATCGGTGCGAGAAGTTTTGCAGGTTCAGCGTGTATTCGTAAATCACTTCCATCAAGCCAAACCCATGACCCGCAACGTCCACCTGCAGTGCTCTTGTGTTTTGCGGTATTTCACTATAGCTCCCAATTGAAACTTCATTAGTGTTCATGCGGAACTTTTTATGAATTTTTTGTTCCAGTATCAGATCTGCAGAATATTCGTTTTGGAACGGGCAGATATTTTTGGCAAACGTTGTCAACGCCTGCAGGCCAACGAAAGTATTTTGAGTACCTCCAAAGCTTCCGGTTTCGGAGCGTTGATTCAGCAGCCAATGCATCACTGGGATGGCTTCCTGGTATTTATTTGCTTTCACAAATGACAGTAAGGCGTATGCGGTAGCCTCTATGTTGTTAGTTGTGTTCCAATAACGTTCATCAGTTTTTCTCACAAAAGTGGACATAGCTATCAACTTATCCAACGCCTGGTTTCTGTGGGAATGGTCACTCAACATAAACGCGTACGTCGCAAGGGATAGATCGTAGGCGTTATCAATGCTTGAAAATTTACTGTCCAGATAGCTCAGTCCTTTCCGAACAATTTGTTCATATTTTGTCTTTAATTCTGGATGTTCTAGTAATGCAACCAAAACATATGACGTTAACGCTATTCCATTCCGAAGACCTCCTTGAATTTCTTTATCGAAGATGTAACCAACCTCGTCGAACCTTCCTGTGCTATCTTGTTTGGAAGCGAGCCACGCATATGCCTTATCAATCATAGGCTTATCAACATCAATATGTTTCGATGCAGCTTGCATGGACTTTGCTACAAACGCAGTGAGGAATAGACTTCCATCTTCGAAGTGGAAAACAGAAAAAGCACCGTCTTTTTTGCGATATCCCATCTGATTCTGATATCCTTTACGCAAAAAATCTGTGGCTTGCTCAATTGATTTTTCGAATGATGTGTTCGTTGATATCATAGCTTTCAGATAGTCGAGTGTAATGATGTTAGGTACAAACTTAATCATGTTCTGCTCTCCACACCCAGTTGGCAGTTTGATCAGATTGTCCAAATTTTCTATCACAGTTGTGAGTATATTAGCTGAAAGTGAAGTAACGCATTGTAGAAAACCGTATGTCAATCATCGTCCAAGAATGTAAAAAATATTTCTTGCCACTTACGGTTCAGTCTGAATGCAATCTTTTCCGACTGTTGGTCGGCCTTGTTGCTGATGCTCAAATCAAAAGTGTACATCTTCCTATTGGGCTCACGAGAACAGAACATTTGTGTTTCCACCTTTTGCTGCACCAAACTTTCAGGCAGCACCCGAATCACCTTCTCGATCGCGTCTGTTTGCAAACCGAGCATTGTCGATGCCTTTACACGGACTACCAGCTCTCCGAGCTTCCGAGCTTTCACCAGAAATGAAACCGACACGCCTACATTATGAGGAACATTCATCGATTTGGTGTAGCTCTCGCCTGAAAATTTCGGTAAATTAAACATGACGTGAAGCATTATTGTTCGGCGAATAACGCAAATAATATAAATAGAAACTCTTACTATCTAAAGGTCGCCCAACAAACTCCATCTGATTGGCCACGTTATAGAGCGTCACGTCCGTGGTGAACACATTACCGAGACTGCTGAACAGCGTAAACTGCAGCTCGACCGCTTCTCCCCGCTTGATGGAATACGGCAAGCTATCCGAGATGTAGAACGGTTGAGTCGTTGTGAACTGGATGGGATGTCTTATGATGCCCAAGCCGTGTTTCGAATCTATCGAGAATCCAGTCAGGTTCCACGATGTGGTCGAGTCCGGTACGACCTCGATCAAACTCATTGTACCAGATTTGCCGATGGTTACGTTTTTCCACAACCACGATTCCTGGAAGTTTGTACGATATTCTACATGCTTCGAGTATGGATATGTGTGTTGTACACCGGCTCGTAATGATTTATCATTTGCTGTAAGATGAAAAGCCATGATATCACCAATTCTCGCAACGGACCTCCAAAGTACTTACCACCTTCGATTAGTATATCATCTGAAGCCTTGACAAACAATCCCATTCGCTGAAAATATTTCAATATAATGAGTTTTTCTTTGAAATTTCGCTTGTATGAAGTCCGTATCTGACAGGTTCAATGGTTCTTGTGGGTTTTATAACATACTTTTTTTTAATAAATTGTAGTTTAAAAAATTGGTTTAAAATATCGTTAACATAATTTTTTAAACCATATCCGAATAAACATGTACTGAATTGAATAAATGTTAATATTCATGAAAAAAAAACAAATACCAAGAACCAAAAATGACAAGAGCATTGCAAGTGGATTTGAGGATCATGAGAAAAGCACTCTGAATTTGCTAATTATCTCACGTAAGCAGCTACATATATTCCAACTTATTCTGACATGAATGATATTTAGCGATTAGCGAGGAACCTCCGTAAGCAAGTAAAAGCATGTTACAATTGCGTCATTTTTGATAGTACATTTGAAAAATTTCATGATCTTAAAAATAGCTAATAACCCATCCTTCTATGAACTCAAATTCAATTACGATGCTAGTTTTCATGTTTGTTTCACAAGCTACGTAATTTATATTTTCGATTGTACATACAAATGACGTATGATAGCACTGGTAAAATAGTAACAAAATTCAACGCTTTTGCTTAATACTTACGTAACAACGCAACGCTTTTGCTTTATACTTACGAGGAACTTGTCAAAATCGTGATCGTCGATTGCATGGAACTCTTCAAACACACGCTCGATGTCAGCCCAATACAGATCGTGGCTTCTGCTGTGGGACACCAAACTTGCGTCGTACGAAGCCAGTCCAACGTATGACCCCGGTCGTCCAGTCACTGTGAGCACGATTTGTCGTCCTGGCTTAATTTCATTTTCGTCAATGCTTAAATTAAACTGACGTCGAAAAAACAAACAAACAAACAAATCAAGCAAAAATGTCAAGACTGCTGATCAATTCTACTTACACCGTTATGAAAATCACCAATGTTAATGTCCTGAAAATCGTATATCAGCGTACTCTGCACAACTGTGGCCACAACGAGTTTGGTCTTTGGCATCATCCTTTCGGTTGTAGTTATATTGAATGTATAGCTTTTTTTCTTTTTAGTAATTGGTCTGAATCCCGATGCAATGATATTTCCTTTCGACACTACGTAATAGACGACAAATGTCATTTTGTCGTTACACGAAACCTTGATTTGCATCACCTCGTTCAGGTTTGCGAAAACCCTGTATAAACGAAACAGCTTATTTGTAAACCAATGTGTTTAGAGTATTTACGTTTTACTTACGGTGCTTGCAACGTCAGTGTATGGCGTACATTGGATGAAGCTTCCCCTTTATGTACAAAATCTCTTAAGTCAATGGCATCATTGGAAAACTGCAAACAATAAATTCTCTCACAATCATAGACAATTTTCAAACAAGTTTGTTTAATGATCCAAAGTACTTACCACCTTCGATTAGTATATCATCTGAAGCCTTGACAAACAATCCCATTCGCTGAAAATATTTCAATATAATGAGTTTTTCTTTGAAATTTCGCTTGTATGAAGTCCGTATCTGACAGGTTCAATGGTTCTTGTGGGTTTTATAACATACTTTTTTTTACCGAGCATTGTCGATGCCTTTACACGGACTACCAGCTCTCCGAGCTTCCGAGCTTTCACCAGAAATGAAACCGACACGCCTACATTATGAGGAACATTCATCGATTTGGTGTAGCTCTCGCCTGAAAATTTCGGTAAATTAAACATGACGTGAAGCATTATTGTTCGGCGAATAACGCAAATAATATAAATAGAAACTCTTACTATCTAAAGGTCGCCCAACATTCCGAAGACCTCCTTGAATTTCTTTATCGAAGATGTAACCAACCTCGTCGAACCTTCCTGTGCTATCTTGTTTGGAAGCAAGCCACGCATACGCCTGGTCAACTATGGACTCATCAACATCAATATATTCCATTGCAGCTTTCATGGACTTTGCAACAAACGCAGTGAGGAATACACTGCCATCTCTGTATTCGAAAACAGAAAAAGAGCCGTCGTTCTTGCGATATTTCATCTGATCCTGATATCCTTTACGCAAGAACTCCGTGGTTTGCTCAATAGATTGTTTAAATGATGTGTTCGTTGATATCATAGCTTTCAGATAGTCGAGTGTAATGATGTTAGGTACAAACTTAATCATGTTCTGCTCTCCACACCCAGTTGGCAGTTTGATCAGATTGTCCAAATTTTCTATCACAGTTGTGAGTATATTAGCTGAAAGTGAAGTAACGCATTGTAGAAAACCGTATGTCAATCATCGTCCAAGAATGTAAAAAATATTTCTTGCCACTTACGGTTCAGTCTGAATGCAATCTTTTCCGACTGTTGGTCGGCCTTGTTGCTGATGCTCAAATCAAAAGTGTACATCTTCCTATTGGGCTCACGAGAACAGAACATTTGTGTTTCCACCTTTTGCTGCACCAAACTTTCAGGCAGCACCCGAATCACCTTCTCGATAGCGTCCGTTTGCAACCCGAGCATTGTCGATGCCTTTACACGGACTACCAGCTCTCCGAGCTTCCGAGCTTTCACCAGAAATGAAACCGACACGCCTACATTATGAGGAACATTCATCGATTTGGTGTAGCTCTCGCCTGAAAATTTCGGTAAATTAAACATGACGTGAAGCATTATTGTTCGGCGAATAACGCAAATAATATAAATAGAAACTCTTACTATCTAAAGGTCGCCCAACAAACTCCATCTGATTGGATAGCTCCCAATTGAAACTTCATTAGTGTTCATGCGGAACTTTTTATGAATTTTTTGTTCCAGTATCAGATCTGCAGAATATTCGTTTTGGAACGGGCAGATATTTTTGGCAAACGTTGTCAACGCCTGCAGGCCAACGAAAGTATTTTGAGTACCTATGAACCTACGGGAAATGTGAATTCTGCTGTAGAAGATCGTTTTAAAACCACAATAGACTCATTTAGAGTAGATTGTCTATCATAGGCTTCACCGACAATTCGAACCTTCAAGTTTACCCTTTCGTTAGCGGGGTTGTGGTTGGCGATCACGAGTTTGTATTCTTGGTTTGGGCGGATGTATTTGGGGCCCACGACAAACAATCTAAAATGAGGTTTAAATGTGTTCACGTTTTAGCCTTCAACCTACCATTGAGAGCACTATTAATCTTAGCACCTACCCATGTGCTACACCGATGAACACTATCGCCATAAATATTCGTGAACATTCGAACTGCCACATGATGTGCTGTGGAGTAAAATCACGTCTATTCCAAATGCTGTCCGAAATGGTACTGAACTGTACGCTACTTTGGGCCTTATCACGGAAGCTAGGAAGATTGGCAGTGGGGATTCCCTATTCTAAACTATTATGAAGAACCTTGTTAGATTAATTTCCAACAGCTACTGACTATGGCGCGCAGAAAGATTATGCCACTCAAATTTTGGGTTTGACTTAAATTTAACGATGCCTTATGAAGCATTTAATGTTTGAAATTCAATGTTCACAGGAAAGTACCGAAAATGTGGAAATTTTTAGAATTTTTTTGAAAGTATTCTTCACAAATGCACAAGCTTTTGAATAGAAGGAATATCATTATGATAAAAACACATTTTTTTAATCGATACTTCCAAAAACATTTGAATCTTGGGAGACTCTCCAGTTCTCTTCCATTTAACGTTTTTGTGTTCACGAATCTTTGAATATTTTTACAGTTTAGCTTTATTTTCTGATTATTCGTTTATTTATTGTTCAAATACTATTGTTCTGGTAAAAAATATCTTCCTCCCAATATACGTCAACCTTTGCCGATCCCCTGACCAATTTACCAAAATGATCTTTGACTGCAATAGTTAGATTTACACACTGTTCTTCTTCTAGAGGGAATCCAGATTGTAAGACTTGTAAGCTAAACGAAGATAGCGCGTACTCCTTCACTTCGAACGTTTTCGATACGAGTTCTTCCTCATCAATTTGCACTGAAATGCTCCAGGTTCCAAACATAGGACTAGACGATATGGGAAGATCACCGTCGAACACGCCGGCATACAATTTGGCCGTGGACCACTTTCTTATCAAGTTGCCTTGGGCGTCACGAATCGTCACCTGAATGGATTTCACATGCGTCGGGGGTTTCAGGTCGGTGTCCAGCACTATCACACGAAACTGCACCGTATCGCCAGCCTTAAATACAGGCTTGTTGATCTGAATCAAACCCGAGACCGATTTGCTTTGGTGAATCAACTCTGCCTCCTCGTGGAAGCTGAAACCCTGCGTTCCATCGATGATGACTTTGTACTGCCCGGGAGGCAACTTTTCCGGTATCTGTAATCAAAATATGTTATATAGAACTCACCAACAACACAAGCAAAAGAACCTACTTCAAATGTGGATTCTGCTATTGAAGATCGTTTCAAAAGCACAAAATTAGAAGTCAATGGCATCATTGGAAAACTGCAAACAATAAATTCTCTCACAATCATAGACAATTTTCAAACAAGTTTGTTTAATGTTTGAAATTTTTTTAATTGTTTGTTTAATGTTTGAAAGTTTTTAAAGTTTTTAAAGTATGCATTAAATCGAATGTTGTTTCTTGTAAATGCGATGTTCCATATTATAATACAAGCTATTGCATTTCTATATTAAGAAGCTCGGTTCTCGCTCTAAAATTCTCTTCGTTATTTATGGATATTCAAATATATTTGAATTAAATTTAACCAATCATAGTTCTATTAGTCAAGGATGATTTTATGTAAGAAGTAATGATATCGTATACACCAGCACTCACTTGTATTTCCATTGACTCGGTGTCTTCCTTTGGTCTCAGCACAAACTCGATCAATCCATTCACATCACTCGTGATTTTTTTTTGTCTAGTTGTGTCGACCCGGTCAGAAAGTTACTAACAAAAACACAAGTCGACAATGAGTGAAACGAGAATAGCAGCACCGATAATTGTGAGCATAGAAAAGGGCAGAATACTGACGATTGCTCAGGTGTTTCATAAACTCGTCGACGATTAGTATTTATATATTTTCATCCTTTGTATTCGAAAGCATCTATTTAATCAAACTACTTATCTACTTACTTATCCGTTATCATAATATGCAATGGATCACATTGTACCGAATGTCGGTTTCTTCGAATCCAGCCCTTTGAACCAGTCCTTTGTATGAAAACATTTTTTTTTACAGGATGTGGTACCAGTGAAGAAATGAAAGAATTGTGAAAAGAGCATTACATAATCGTTTTAATAACTCTTTAGTGGTCAGATGTCAGAAAAGTATGTTTCGCAAAGACACTGTCATTTTACAATCCACTACAATAAAATCGATATTCATAAAATACCTGGGATCATGAATTTTGTTCATGGCTTACAGTCATTGAGTTAATATACAATACGGAACACAAGGTGATCGAATCGCTTAAACCCACATCATTTACATTTGCATTTGATAACGCCATGAAAGTATGGGTCATATTACCAGGGATTTATTTTTTACCACGACCTATTGACCTATCGTTTCGGTTTGAGTGTTGGAAACCCCAGAAAGTAAAATATTAACGGGATCAAAAAGCCATCTCCCTATTCGGTTGCTAAGTCATTTCTTTCTTTCCTGGCTTAAACATAAATAAGATCATCTTAGAATAAGGGGCTTTGTTTTGTATTTGTTGTTTGAGTTTGATTTTTCCCATACACTTAGAAAGACAGTTTCTTTTTTTTTATGACCATTAGTGTCAACTTAAGGTCCTTGAGATACTGCATACATCTGAAGTTGTTTTCGAGGCACGATTTTTTCCATGCGAATTTTTCCAATGTACTTTTGTGTCCTTTAAATACCATTTAAATTAAAAACGGATATCGTTGTGTTTAGTAGCGTTTTCCTTCGAAATCGAACGGATTCTGTCGGATGGAAGCAAGCGCCTTACCGCGTTCGGTGTTACCGCGAGTGCGCAGCATGCGTACGTGCATGCGTAGCCCTCGGTCAGAACCGTTTACTGGGATTTTTAATCTGCTGATCAACAGATTTTGACTGCTTGTAAGGTTGCACAAAGTGAGAATTTTCAATCTGTAGCAAATAGTTGTGCTCCTAAACACGTTTCTTCTTTCAAAGTAATGGTTTAATGCCTCATCGTTTCTTCGCTGATAACTGCTCTGCTATGGAGTTGAGGTAAAGGTATACGTATAGCTTTACAGCAATTGGAGCTTCCACTCAAAAGTAATCGACAGTCTCGACTCAATAGTATCGTAACAAGAATGTGTTTTTTTGCTCGTCTTCTAATTGGTCAGTGTGCTCCGTTCCTCAGAGTCTCGAAAATAAGTTCTTTTTATGCCCAATCCTCGGGATATAAATTGTATCGACATAATTTTTAGTCGACATTTAATTTTGTCTGGAAGATTCTCACGCGTAACGCTCACTGCTCATCGCACTCCCCTTTCAGCCATTCACTATGGATAGCCATGACAACAGGTCCATGCATACCCAACAGTGTCCGTTCTGTTCGTGGTAAATCAGACTTGTCTGAGAATTACTGGAATCATCCTTGCATACACAACAAGACACATCTTAAAACAAGAACCAGACCAAACTGGGTGAATGGTTTTACACACTACAAGTTATTGTTTTGACCTATAATTGGACTGACGGATAATAAAAGGTAGGCCCATAACTATTCAGGATGTGGTACCAGTGAAGAAATGAAAGAATTGTGAAAAGAGCATTACATAATCGTTTTAATAACTCTTTAGTGGTCAGATTAGTAAATTCGGTGTTTGTATTGTGGATTGAATTTATTCAAGATATTTTTAATATATTGTTTACCATATATATAAAAAACAACTTTTTGTTTGGTCTGCAAGAAATTCCATAGAAATTGAGATCGGTCTCGAACGACGGGTGGCTCTCACCCAGTGGTGGAATTTAACGTTTTTGTGTTCACGAATCTTTGAATATTTTTACAGTTTAGCTTTATTTTCTGATTATTCGTTTATTTATTGTTCAAACTTTTATTTATTTTTCTCATTCTTATTCAGTAATTGAAATTACTGGGCGCCTGTTATATTTTCAAACTGTTCAAGATGCTCATACTCGTTAATGCTACATCTTTTGCAGCATGATAACGCTATGATAATATGGGTCATGTTACTAGGGATTTATTTTTTACCGCGACCTATTGACATTGGTTTGAGCATTTCAAACCCCAGCAAAACAAAATATCACCAAGGTCAATAAGCCATCTTGACTTAGCTGAGCCATAATTTCGTCATTTCTTAGTTTTAACATAGTGCTCGCGATTTAATTCTCTCTGCTTACTTCAGAAGACCGCTTCTCCTTTGATTGGTTATAACGGAAATATCAACAGTGACTAACGGAATCATGCATGGAAGACGAGCTATTGTATTGGAATTGACGATAGTATTAACGTATGCATTACAAAACCCTCCTGATTGAAATTTTTTGGACAAATTTGAAGAGAAGAATATATTCAAATAATTCCGTGGCCAAAACCGCGGATAAATTGACGAAAAAGGCGACCTGGGAACTGAAGATAATGCCAACAAACTTTTTTTTTTACACCAATGGCCAACTGCCGCAAGGTGGCCCGGCAAGGCGTAGAAATATTGTTGTACAATAAAAAACTTGGTATAGAAGAAAATAAAATTTGGTTTGTTAAAGTATCCTTGATCGTTTTTTACCATTAGTTAAGAAAAGTCGCCTTTTTAGTGTATATGTTAACTGCCAAATCAAATATCAACTGGACGAACGGTAGCATACGCATACTACCGGGTTTAATACAAAACGGGTCCTTAAAGCCACTCAAGAAAAAAAAATACGAAGTTAAAAACAAGCATATAAAACTAGGGTGTATAAATTAAGGACAAAAAACATGTATCGGAATAAAGGAGCAGTTGTAGAAATAGTATAATATGAATAGTAAAAAATAAGGAAATAAAGAGGAAAAGAAGAAGGATAATCATTGAATCATGTGTTTAGATTTTAATTTAGTAAATTCGGTGTTTGTATTGTGGATTGAATTTATTCAAGATATTTTTAATATATTGTTTACCATATATATAAAAAACAACTTTTTGTTTGGTCTGCAAGAAATTCCATAGAAATTGAGATCGGTCTCGAACGACGGGTGGCTCTCACCCAGTGGTGGAAGGAGACAGAGGTTGTCGAGGTATAAAGTGGTGCCACTTCTACAACTTGGATCGATAATTTCTGAAACATTGTTTGTAAGTCCTGTTCCTGGATCACTGCCATTGAAGAACAGAGCATGTAATTGGGGTTCAAACTGCTTTACTCATAGCCAATTTGTCAATTCGTGCCTGTGTTCAACCTTCGTCCGTTTTCGTTTATCCTACCGAGTTCGTTCCTGGGAAAGTGATCTAGATGAATTATATATTCCAATGCCATCTAAATTACCAACAGGTATTTAAAGGACACAAAAGTACATTGGAAAAAATCGCATGGAAAAAATCGTGCCTCGAAAACAACTTCAGATGTATGCAGTATCTCAAGGACCTTAAGTTGACACTAATGGTCAGATGGATCGAATAGTCCTAATGTGTAAATTTGGTGCCAATTGATGTCAAATTTGCAAATTTGAAATTGTTTATCAATTGAGATGAAATTTTCACCCGTTGTGCTCCAACTATGCTAGTTTTATAATCCGTTCCCGTTTCCACTCCCTCTGCAATAATGAGAACTTACGATTTTACTGACATCATATACAAAAAGGCTATGAGTAAAGCAGTTTGAACCCCAATTACATGCTCTGTTCTTCAATGGCAGTGATCCAGGAACAGGACTTACAAACAATGTTTCAGAAATTATCGATCCAAGTTGTAGAAGTGGCACCACTTTATACCTCGACAACCTCTGTCTCCTTCCACCACTGGGTGAGAGCCACCCGTCGTTCGAGACCGATCTCAATTTCTATGGAATTTCTTGCAGACCAAACAAAAAGTTTAGTGACTCTATAACACTATAACCTCCGCAGACATGCCATTTGTATCAGAAGAATTGATCTACAAATATATAAAAGGCTTCTTGGTGTCAACTGATGCTGCAAATAGTCATAAATACGTCAGAAATGTTCAGATTTTCAGCCTAAGAAACCTAAAAAGAACCTAAAAACTATACGTAACTACAAGACACAAAGTACGAGCCGCATCTTACCGTTTACGAGCATTCGAAAGCTCAAAAGCGTAAACGCGTGATTTAACACCACATTTGACCGATAGTGTAAACTCCAACTGTTCCTCTCGCTCTCACTGTCCCCATCCAGATGTTGGATCTTACCGGGTTCATCATGGTTCGAATGACCTATTCATTTGTTCCGACTTCCAAATTCCGCTTATCACCTCTAATAGTGAATCTAGTTTGCACGAGAGCTCCGCTCGCAAGACACATTCGTGAGCAACTCTCATCATGCCTCCCGTACTTGTAGCCCTATAGTGCGTGTTAATAAGATGTATGGAATTAAGCGTCTACTCGCTTTGGAGAAAGCGAGAGTAGATGTTGACAATTGGATCGGACTGTTTGCAAATATCAGAAATTCCCAAAATACCACAATTTGTCTATAACAAATACTCCCCAACGTCTTGTTCCGGCATTGGGAAATACCAAATTTTCAATGCGGTTGTTCTTAGTTATCGCCATCAAAGCGGCGCGTGTGCGTTATCTTACGTCAACGTACGTCAGAATCAAATCGTGGAGAGTCGTATTACTGTGAAATTTACGGTTGCTTCGTGCGAACGGAGAACAGGAGGCGAACAATAGACTCATGTTGATGAGCTCTCAGTGACTCTATAACACTATAACCGAAGTTTCATAAAAAACCTCCTAAGTATGGCTAGAAAAATGTTCCAAAAACTGAAATGAGTAATAAAAAAGCCTTTCAATTATGGCAATTTATCGCTGTACGGAAGTAAACAATAAATTAAAAAATAATTTTGGTAGATTTTGTGTGAAAATTATTACACATGATTACGTTATTGTTCGACCATACGGACCG